>JAGTTH010002293.1:0-226445 GCA_022606485.1 Agraylea sexmaculata
CTTAAGTAATGGATTCCCAGGCAAACGTCACTGTAAATACGATAGTAGAGTTACTTAGTTACATTTATGATCGGTTTTTTGTTACTTAATGCCTCGTCTGAGCCTCGGGCGAGGCACTAATTAACAAAAAACTGATCAAAATTACACCAATGCAACTCTATTACCGAACTCACAAGCTCAAGGCAAAAAACGAGATTAATCTTCCATTGAAGAAAATAATACTTTTTGTAAAGATCAACTAATATTAGAATAATTTTCATAAAAATGTATAGTAAAAAATGATGACCAAATACATCGTATTTCCGAAATATTTAAATCGTGTAAACGGGGAACTTTATAGTTACTGAACAGACAAAGTTTTTTAAATTGATTTGATTTTTGAACCTTCTTGTCGAATTGTAGTGTCTTCGGTAATGGCAGTGATTTTTATGCATATATATAAATTTTTAATTGACACGAACACGATAACCTGTGTAAATGTAATAGTTAAAAAATTAAACACATCACCAACAGTTAAAATTGATACAAAATAAACTAAATAACAACCGCAAGTGAAAAAAAACAAAATTAAACTCATGTTAATGGGTACTGTGGTCATGGATTCAAATCCCGCTCATGTAAAAAAAATTGATTGATTATTACGACTGGATTATTTAATCATTTAAAACTTAATTAGTAACCAGGTAACTACCGAAAAATATTAATAAAATCCTGATCGATCAGCTTGATCCAAATTTACTCTAATTTCCTGTATTGTAAGGTAAATACTGATTATTAAGTCGGTGACCTGTGTAACTAGTAATTAGTTAAGATCATCGACAGACAATTAGTTAACACGTTGTTTGATTACCACAATGATTTATTTGTACAGTAATAAATTGTAATACTTGGAAAAAGTTTGCATAGAACGGTTAGGATTAAATATTCTTATATATCTCCCGGTAAAGTTGACACTAGATTATATTTTTCTGAATTATCACTTAAAAATATTATATCGTCTTGCATAAAATAAACAATGCTGTAGCAGCAGGTGGGTAGAAGTTGAATAATGCTTTTGTAAAAGCAAGCGGGGGTGGGTTTTGTAGCTATAAAAGTGGAGTAAGGGGTGGTTTGGAACGAGTTACTTTCCTGAAATAGTCTGAAACTTATTCAATGTATACTTTCAGATTTCAATATTGCGACGCTATTTGCCTGATTGTTTTCCTCTCGTTTTTATACAAACACAACCATTTTTAATCTCAATCTTTGAATGTAGTCAATTCTAATTTAAATAAAGTAGTAAACTTTTTTAGAATTAATAAATATTGTGATTAAAAAAATGATATTTATATATGTATGTTTGTACTTCAAACACACGCACAAAATAATTTATCATAAACGGCTGTGATAAGTGGTATGATAACATAATATTTATTTTTAAAAGGATAGATGTAATACGTCCACAGTTAGACAAACTACAAGTGGGTTTTTGTATTTTTCCCCATAAATTATATTATGAATTATTTTAATTACTATTTGATTGTACTCCGTTTTACAATAATTTAAAGACTTGATATTGTATCATCTAATCATAATATATCAAAACATTGTATGTAAATAATATTTAATAAAGAAATCGTATAATAATAAAAGTTGGACAAACTGGGAGTTGAATTTTATGATTTTCAATCAAAATCTTAACTTTTTTTCATAAATATTAAATTCTATTTGGGATGATAAGTTTAAAATATTAAAATAAAAATTATACTCTTTACCGTCGATATGATGTTAATATAATTTTGCAATATGACCAGAGATGTGCCAAAGTCGAACGAATATTATAAGAAATAGATGCAATCATATGAAAAAGGTGGTTATGTTTAACCGAAAAAAGGTGGAGCTATATACAAAAAACAGATATGTATAACTTTAGAATATTCGTTCGATCTTGGCACATCACTGGGTATGACCAATCAAGGTTCTGTACTATGAGCATGATTTTTGCAGTTTGACACTTGCTTTACATAATAAGAACTATGACCCGATACAGTTTCAAGATCTTATAGAAATAAAAAAATTATTAGTCAAATTAAAAAGCATAAAATATTTTATCTAGACAATATGTAGTGGGATTATAATTGACATTTGATCGAGGGTCGTGTGATTTATAAGTCGAGGTTACAAGTGATTCACCTTTGTGTTGGCCAAACGGATATTGGGTAAATGATTTATATTTGCCTATTTTGGGATATTGCCACTTCAATATTAAACCACCACCAATATTGTCATATTCGGATATATTACATTGATTTCATATCTATCCAACAAGACGAGAATTTCATTATTAAACCATGCCTCGATTTACAATATCACGATTACCATTTCAATATTTATTCGGTCCGAGACTAATAAAAAAAAATCATCTAGAAAAGTAGCTAATCGAGCTATGATTGTGTCATGAAAATGTGTGGGAAAAAAAAGAGATTCGACTTTCTAGTGAAATTAAATTTTTATCCCGAACACTTTTATCGCGAGTCGTTGGAAAATAATTGAGAGAAGATTTTCAGGGTGAACTTTTCCAGCCGTGACTTAACAAAAGTCGACAGATTTAATAACTTAATAAAATCACTATACTCATACTGTATATTATTTTTTTACAAATCTATTTATATAATATTATAAAACTCGAAGAGCTTTCTGAGAAGGTTAAATATCTATCGGTGATCTTAACTATTACTAGTTATACAGGTCACCGACAGAGCGGCTCTGGCCAACTTTAAATATTATTTAAAAAATTAATAAAGGGGATAAAAGATCAATGAAAATCATATAAATATATATTTTTAATTTATTGTAGAACATTTAGATATTAATTTTTATACATCCCGAGGCGCTTTATAGGAGTTTTTTTTTTACAAATTTTGGTTTTTTAGACACAACAACGTTTGAAATTATTGTCTGTCAGTGATCTTAACTATTACTAGTTACACAAGTCACCAAAAGAGCGGCTCTGTACTATTTAATAATCCTCAGTATTCACCTTACACTTCAGGAAATCAGAGTAAACCTGGATCAAGTCGATCGATTCGGATTTTTTAAATATTATACCCCTTTTTCTCAGTCGTAATAACTGATTATTTTTTTATTATTTGGGATTTGAACCCATGACATTATTATTTGTTGCCATGCGCTTTATCCCTTGTCAATTCATAACAATTAAATTTGGCGTATAATTATGTAAATTTAATTAAAAATAATCGAATTAATATTGGGGGTGGTTTTTGAATAATTCTAATAAACGGTGACTTTATTTAATTTTCTGCTTGTATGATCTGATTACTAAATTTCATAGAATCAGATATAATTAATTCCGTTTGATTTTGATTTGACCTTCTGACCGACCTGAAACAGAATATGTAGTGTAATTAATATAAGACAGTATTACATAATGCTGAGGGTGTTTTGGGGGTTAGTTATTATCTTATATAATAGTGTTGGTTAATTTATACAGTCGGGGTTAAGTTAGTTTTAGATTATTCATGTAAATTACACAATACAGACAGAGGAGACTTCCTTTGATTTATTCACGTGAGATTTGTTGTACGACATCCAACAACACGATATCTTAATTGGATCCTTTATTAAATTGATAAAAATAATTATGCAAATTGACATTGTGAAATTAGTTCCAGAATAGAGGTAATAATAAAGGTAGTCTCCGCGTAAAAGTTATGGGGTAGTAAAATAATCCCCTGTTCCGAATAGTATAAATAATATATTTGATATAAAGGCTTTTTATGTTCCTGAATATCACAAGACGGCCCCAGGTTGCTTTGCTAAATGAACTTAAGTATTATATTTTGCTGGGTATATAAGAATAATAAATTAATATGAATATACATTATTTTATGTGATTAATTATCACCGCAAATTCTTATGAGCTTTTGGAACTAAGAGATTTACGGAGATTTTTATCAACCCAATTTAAACGCATGAAGGGTATTCAATATCAATCAAATATACAGGGTAGACTGGAAATCATTAAAAATGTTAATAGTGCTTTTGGAAATCAGCTGTTTCTGTTAAGTACTCAGTAGTACGTACATAACATTTTTTTTATTTTAAATATTCTTAAAATATTCTCAGTCAATTCAAGTCCGACGTGTATAATTTTTATGCAATATCACATTGATTATTTCTTACTTAAATTAATTACAATAGTAGTAAAATAATCTGTGGTCATAGATTCAAATTAAAAAAAATATTAGCTATTATGACAAGTAGACCGGGAATTTTATAAATTAAAAATCTTTCTATGTGAAAAATGTGTACTCGTTACCACTGATAAGAAAGCCAAAGAACTGGATGTATAAATATTAATATCGCAGACCATCTCAAGCTCATGCTCAAGCTCATCTGCTTGGCCAGTCATCTTGATATTTCTGATCTACTTATCCGACCTTCTGATATAGGCGGTGTCGGTTTATTCCAATTTAGTGTGTGTCTGTATTGTGAGCTCTCTAATTGGGCGTTAAAGTATAAACCAAATCACTTTGAATTACTACATATAAAAGGCCATAGTGTATGTATACGTTTTACTGTGTGTCTGTATTGTGAGCTCTCTTATTGGGCGTTATTTTCTCGTTATTGTGTTATTGAACAAACACTTTCACACTCACAATACAGACACACAGTAAAACATACATGCACTATGGCCTTTTATATGTAGTAATTTAAATTGATTTGGATCGTACTTTAACGCCCAATAAGAGAGCTCACAATACAGACACACAGTAAAACGTATACATACACTATGACCTTTTATATGTAGTAATTCAAAGTGATTTGGTTTATACTTTAACGCCCAATAAGAAAGCTCACAATACAGACACACAGTAAAACGTATACATGCACTATGGCCTTTTATATGTAGTAATTCAAATTGATTTGGATCGTACTATACTGGATTGAAAGGTGAATAATGAAAGCCGTTCTGCGTAACTGTAATAGTTAAATGTGTCGCCTATTTTATGTAATTTTAATGAAATGATATTTGTTGATACTTGGTGTAAACGGAAATTGAAGTGGCTCTTCGTCGCCTCCACTAACTATGCATCGGCTTTAAATCTAGTTTAGGCTATTAACTAAAGGTCAAATGCTCGCAATGTAAGATTGGGCACGAAATATCATCGATGTGTATTCAAAATGTATTAATTGTGTTTTCAGCCCATCAGTATTGTGGACGTGGTCAGGAATCCAGTCGCCGTTGGTCCCGCAACTGTTCCCGCGTTTACAACCCCAGTTCAAAGACCTCCAGCTCCTCCCAAACTACCCCTGGATATGGCTCTTCATCCCCCGACAGACTCCGAAGCTCCCGAAGTAGAAACATTCACAGTTCAACTGTCTAAAGACGTATACGGCCTCGGGATAACTGTCGCCGGATACGTATGCGAAGAGGGTGAGTTTTATGTCTTTTATTGAACTTCAAATATTTTAACGTAAGGAATATTATATTAAATGTAACACAATATTCATTAATGGTCCAGGTCTGCTAGTTAAATTTTTAATTATTTATTTAAAAAGATTGAGATCTTCTTATTTACTTATTAGGTGATTGACGGCGTGATTTGAATTTGTATTGTTATAAGTATACGCGATAGGATTCATTAATACGTTAACAACAACATCACTGTCTGTTAAATACATAATAAAGATTTTTTTATTATTAGTTTTTTTTTTTGCTTATATTTGCGATACCCAACCCCCTTTAAAATGTTCTATATTAATTCAAATTCAAACTGTATTTTGCTTGAAGAAAACAAATATAAGAACTGATATGTTTCTATCACAATTTTAATTTTACTAACTGTTGATAATTTCCCTATATTTACTTTACATGCATATTCGTATTAACACTTCTTATGTTTATAGAGCGAATATGAAATTTTAGACACGCTTAGAGCTGACCTAGCTAACCACAAATGGCTGTGATTAGTGATATTGTAAACATAATATGATATTACAGTGTTGAGTATAAATTTCAAGTAGATTTGGAATTATTTGACTACAGATTACATAATTCGTACGGTGGACGCGTTTTTCTACTACAAGATTTAATTGCTTATGCATATTTTATTTAAATCAAAATATTTTAATAATGTTGCCAGATAGTAACTTATTGATTTATAATAATTATAAGTAGTTATTGATTGAAAAATTATTTATACAGCCCTTTTTGTATTAGCGGCGTAAGCGCTTTTCGACTTCTAAAGTCAAAATTCTTTCGAGTATAATACAAAAGGAAATTAATATTTTATAATACTACCAAAAAAGAATTGTAACCCAACGTGTTAAAAATATATATTTTTTTGTTTTTATGTGTGATTGTATTGAAAGGTTTTTTATGCTTCTAGAACTTTTAAATTATATGAGAAGTTTAAGATAATAATACAAATACTAGATAGGTTAGGTACAAATTCAAATTATTATATTATGATTTATTCTGTTTTTCCGTTACTTATCGGTTAATAATATTTATAAAAACGGTAAATAATAAAATATTCATAAGAGACGACTTGAAATGTTCTCAAAAAATTGGGTCGAGTGTCGAAAAAAAATGGTCGGATTTATAATGTGTAGGTACTTGTGAAACCTTCTCCTGAAATAATCCGATTGTCTGACAAAGTCTCACTCTCGTGTTATAATCTCAGGATATTACTTTGTGGTATACTCTATGAAATCAAAAAAAAATGTATCGTATTCTCATATGTGACTACTTGATCTAACTTTGTACTTAAATCATCGTTCTTCAGCTGTAAATATTTATACAGAGAGTAAATATTTACAGCAAACAACGCTTTCGTTTTGTTGTTTTATATCGGAAGTATTGAATTAGCCTATAACGTCGTTTTTTTGTAAGGTTTTGCGCATCGGCTAAAAAAATATGCCAACGTTTGATTTTTTTTTCAGAGGAACTTTCGGGAATATTTGTGAAAAGTATCAGCACTGGAAGTTCAGCCGACCTGTGCAATAAAATTCAGATCAATGACAGGATTGTTGAGGTAATAATATTTATACACTAATTTTTCACATTGAAGGGGGGTATTTTCAGCAAGTATAAACAAACAACATGTGCTTTTTAATGGACGGAGAGTATTTTATTGGTCGAAATGGTGTCAGGTGGTATCATAAATTATCTCGACTAATGAAATTCTCTGTTGTGATTCTTAAGAAGCACTTTAAAAATATAAATTTATGTTAGACACAACAACGTGTTAATTGTCTGTCGGTGATCTTAACTATAACTAGTTACACAGGTCACCGATTTAATAATCAGTATTTACCTTACAATACAGGAAATCAGAGTAAACCTGGATCAAGACGATAGATCGGGATTTTATTAATATTATTCTCGACCTCCCAGTCATAATAACCGATCAAATCATAATATTTGGGTTCAAATCCCACTCAAGTAAAAAAGGCCTAATTGATTTGATCGGTTATTACGACTGGGAGATCGGAAATAATATTAATAAAATCCCGATCGATCATCTAGATCCAGGTTTTCTCTGATTGGCTGTATTCTTAGTTAAATACTGATTATTAAGACAGTGACCTGTGTAACTAATAGTTAAGATCAGCGATAGACAATTAATTAACACGTTATTGTGTCTAAAAAAGAGCCCCTCCAGGCTTATATTAATAAATTGTTTGATGAAGGTGGATGGCGTTCCACTCCAGTGTGTCAGCAATCACCAGGCTGTGGAAGTACTCAGGAATACTGGATCTTCTGTGAGATTGAAGCTGGAAAGATTCCTCAGGGGGAAGAGATATGAAAGACTTCAGAGAGCCATCAGGGATCAAGGAGGACCAGCTGGTCCTAGGCCTCCATCACCATCAGTCACATCATTGCCCCATTGCACCGCCACTATGGTGAGCATCATAATTATTACCTACCAATAAGCTTATACAACATGTTTTTTACTCAAACTAAAATAATTAAATTGAAGAATAAGCACATAACATGTAATCCATCTACATCACAATTAATGGTCCAAGTTTGCTAGTTAATCATTTCAATTTTTAATTATTATTTTAAAAAGTTTGAGAATCTTGCGATTTACTTATTAGGTGATCGACCGCTTGATTTTATTATAAGCATACGTCATAGGATTCATGAAACAACAATAGTACATAAACAAAAACAAAACCTCTAACTCTCAGCAACCTGAGACATTATGACAACATGTTTACAATTTTAGTTCTTGTTGATGCAAATACGGTCAGCGACCTTAGGAGTTATAACAACATACTTGTTTATTCATTTGAACTTGACCTTGAAAATGAATTTTGTTTTTGTTATCCTATGATGACATCATATATTTACTCATTATAATAACCGAAGATTCACAAACTGTCATAATAAATTATTATATTATTATTAAATTATTTTTTTATCCGAAAAAAATCTTAGCCCCCCTTTAGTATATTTATTATTGATCGTACTGCCATTAAATAATTACAATAATAAATATTTTAGTGTCAATTAAAAACATGTTGTATATAGAGATGCCAATAATACTTATAAAGAAGTCAAAACCATAGCAGGCATTTGACACCAAAGGTTTCATCTGTCAGCCGCTTGGGGCGCTGCTTCCACCGCCTCGCTAATTCCAATTCTATTGAGTGTATGAGTGACCGAGCATATTCGAATGTATGACGTAATATTGCATGGCGCTTCTTTAGATAAAAGTTCATTGTTACCGGCCTTCACAAAGCGATGTTAATAATTCAGCGGTAAGAAGTGAACATAATTAAAGGTTGTATGTCACAAGATTACCTGTAATCAAGTTACGGATAATTCAATCCTGAAAAATTACTACCCGGGGCTTCAGGAAATTCAATCGATAGACACGTCCATTTAAATTGAATGAAATCTCGATCGTTCACGATATTATCGATGGGTCATTAACACAAAAACGTATCTATAAATTTACAGTTTAAATTATAATTAGTTTTAATAAATAAGCTTCTGATAAAGATACAACTTAGATTACAATTATTTTCCATAGTTATGATTTTGTGCTAATCACCCATTGTTATACGTAAAATTAAAAATTAAATTTTAATTACCGTCTTATTGGTGACTAAATAATAATTTTGGATTTAGTATTTTATTTTCCATGCCCACGAAAACATATACATAACAAGGACTTAAAAAACAACCATTTTTATTGTGATATCTTGCATGTTCAAAGGTTAAATACTGTTTTTAAATAAAATCAAGATTGTAATCAAAGCTGATATATTATTACAAAGTGTTGTTTAAGGTTTGCGTGTTCCCGATAATATAATTATTAAGTCATTACTAACACGAGTCGTATGTTGTCGCACCTTTTGTGTGATACTAATTTGTCACTTAATTCGATCGATTTTCGGTGGAACATCCCCTTATAATTTATATTGTGAAAATATAATGTCATCAATCTTCATTTTCTGCCTGGTGGAATATGTACCGGATTGATTTTATATTACGTAAAATAATATTTTTTTTATTATTAGGTACTAAAAAGATTTTTGATATGATAGAATTTCCTATAATGTTTTAAATTCGTCAGCTCGCTGCTGATATTCATCTTTCAGCTGAAAAAGCACGTGTAACTGTCACATGTAATATTTTTGAGAATAAAAAAAGGTCTTCTCGAGTCTCTGCACGTTCAGTTACAGCATTTTGCTTTAGTAACGCCTTCACAAAGAAGTCTGATGAAATTCATGCAATGGCGCCTAAATGTATGTAGTCTTGTCGTTTCACCTTGGAATGTAGAATTTCAGTGGACTGCTGCGAATATTTCATCACGTTTCACTAGGAATTTCATCACAATTCTATGCAATTTATCTTAGGCAAGGACACCCCAGTATACTCTCATAAATGTTCAATTTATGAAATAAAGAATGAATATGTTTATTGAAATTGTTAAAAAATTTAATAATAAATTTTTGTATTTGATTCAGTATGAGGAGTCTTCTGTTATTGAAGCTGAGCTGGAGTCTAGGATCAATGATCCAGTACCTCCTGGGTCTCCGGTTAGTATTATTCCAGAAGATGTTGAGATTGTAATCGGTGGACGAGGAGAAGATAGCGCTGCGAAGAGTGATGCCGCTCTCAGAGCAATAAGAGACAAATGGCGGGAAATATTGGAATTGGAACCTGATGTGGATGAGAAAGAAATCGACATTGTTGTGAGAAAATTATTTACAACTTAACTATTACTTTTGTAGCATATTTTTAAACTTGTTTATCATATTGTAGGTCGGATGGATGCAGAAAGAACCCGGAGGTGGATTAGGAATATCACTTGAAGGCACAGTGGAGGTTCAAGGAGGTAGAGAAATCAGACCTCATCACTATATACGGTCCATGTTATCCGACGGACCCGTGGGCAGGAGTAGTAAACTACAAGCTGGTGATGAATTACTGGAGGTGACATTGAGTTATTTAATAAGTTGTGACATTAAAGTGACAGCATGTTCAGTAACAACAATATTGTTTACTATAAACACAGTGCATTCATAAAATTTTAATACCTTGCAAAATGAATTGCAGGTAAACGGAAGAAGATTATTAGGCTTACATCATCTAGAAGTGGTGCGAGCTCTGAAACAGCTTCCAACCAATGTTTGTTTAGTTTGTGCTAGAAGAAAGAAAAGAAGACCTCTCATCGACACTGATCAGCATCGTGCCGCATTTGCCACAAGAGTACATAATAACTACAGTATTACAACAGGTGTTCATCATTAATATGAATTCTATATTACAGAGTCTTTTGGGTGGCAGCCTACAAAATCTATTACCTCCTCCAGAGAGAATGATCAAAGCAAAGTCTGAAAGTTCAATAAATTCAATATGCACAACAGGTGCTACCGTTCAATCATCAACAATTTGTAAGTTGGATATGGGGTATATTATTTTTACTTTATAACAATGAGTATTTATAATTTATAGGCAATTCATCGCTCAAGAGTAGATCTCGATCGTTGGAACCCATTAGTGGTTTGGCCATGTGGTCCGATCAGCCAGAATATATAGATCTAATAAAAGGTGATAGGGGACTTGGTTTTTCGATATTAGACTATCAAGTAAGGAATATGATTAAAAAATATTTTTCTTTATGCAATTATTAATACTTAAAATTATGAATAGGATCCTGTAGAACCAAAAGGTACAGTCATTGTAGTAAGATCAGTTGTAGCCGGAGGTGCGGCAGCTAGAGGTGGAAGATTACGTCCCGGAGACAGACTTATATCTGTCAATGGATATTGTTTGGATGGAGCTTCACTCGCTCATGCTGTACAAGCTTTAAAATCTGCACCCAAAGGTACTTTTACATTTTGACCAAAATTAAATTTAATCTTATAAATGAATTTAATTTCAGGAATTGTTAGATTGGGTATTGCAAAACCATTGCCATCCAGTTCACTAGGAAATGGGGATAAATGCAAACGAAAAGATAGCTTAAGTAGTCAAGTAAGTTTTTGTATTATAAATTGCCTTAATACTTTTGTAAAATGTCGGTATTGTGTTGACTGAATTTGATCGAAGTGTTTTATTCACCGTGTGTATTGATTCGGCATCTGTACTATTATATCTATAAAGTGATATAAATAGATATTTTTCTTCGACATTCGTGTGAAGCACATTGTATTGAAATATATATTATTAATATTGATTCAGAGTGAAGTGAGGAATATTGTGATTTGTTTTGCTATAGTGAAAATTTCCTTCTGTACACTCAAGGTGATCAATTTAATTTGTGGCATTTGACAGTAAGTTATAGTCTTTTTATTAAATTTAATATCTGTCATTTCTTTCTCCTCTTTTCCACATTACAAAAATACAAATTACAACTGATAGTTCTTCCTTGTAGAACTAGCAAATAGATTGTTTACAAAGGGGAATAAATAGTATTTGTGTAGATTGTACTTATCTATACTTGTGTGTTTATTATCACACATACTAAAAAATAGTGGTTCATCTACTAAATTAATTTAACTAACTTCATGTTTATTTTATTTAATAACTCTAATATTGTTATTAGTTTAATTTCACAATTGATATTTATTCCCTTTAGTGTACAAAAGGTAGATGTTAACAGAAGCTTAGCAATATAATGCATGCTTAGTAATCAAGTAAGTGTATCATTTCCAAATAATATAAATCTGTTTTTGTTTTTAGCACTACGAAGCTCTTCTTCAGGCTTACAAATTGCTGCTAAAATTCCAGTGCGACATAAGAAAATTATATCGACAAACGTCGGAATCCCATCAACATGTACAGAAAATTTTCAGTTCATTAGAAAATTACACTGTTTCAAGCAATACAAGTGCAATGGGTTGATTGTAGAAGAAAACTATAATGTTTTACAAACACTGGATATTATTTATTCAATAATTCATACAAAAGAAAATTACTTATCATCAATAACCTTATTTATATATATTTGGTTGTTATTTTTAAATACATAACTAATAATTGAATGTTATTAAAAATTAAACATATCAAATGCTTTATTGATCTCGAACGACCTTAATATAAGCAAAATATACATAATTATAAATAGGTATGTGTGTGCACCAAAATATCACTACATTCAGCACTAAATTTTAAAAGTGTATTCTCTCACTGTTTTTGAGTAAATATTATAATTACGGGTATCTGTCCATGAAATCTGTTTACATTGCTTATATAAAAAGACATATCCAGTAGTAAATATCATGTATTTGTATGTTGTCAATTAGAAAAGAAAAATAACAACATAATAAAATATTTATAAATTGAATGTTTGTGAATTTCACCACACACACAATAAATATATTTTATAGCAAATTATATTGCAATGGATTTTTCATAAACCTCAACAATATTTTTGTGGGGCTTTTTTAAAAGTTTGTCTCGATGTGAGTAATATTTTTGTGATTGTAAAACTATAAATAAAAGTATACAAAATATATATGGTGTTTTCATTTGTAATATTTTGTATGGAATTAATTATTTATAAGTGTTGTAATTTGTATATTATATTTTTGTAGGAATGTGTCAATTCTGGTGCTTCCGATGATCATACAGGATTTGACTCTTATCATGAATGTTTACAAGAGTATCAAGAATGTTTAGAAGTCGTTCAGATATGTTTGGAGCCTGAAGATGCTTCATTGAGGGAAGATGATATGTCCAATTTAGAAGACTTGAGCTTCGACGAGATCAAGAATGATCCAGTTGTCGGTAATGGGATCACAAAGAGGAACAGTAATATAGTGAGGAATGGAGATATTATGAAAAAGCATATAAACGAATTTTACAATGTGAGAGATCTGATAAGCGATAATCTGAAGTACGATGGTAAAGGTAATTCTGTGAATAGATCAGATGAATCATTAGAAGGTGATTTGACAATTACAGAAGATGAACACGATCCAACTGTTGAGTCAATTTCTACCAAACGAAAGCCTGTAGATATTGTAAATAGTAAAAGTTCCCCCAACGAAGAGCCCAAAGACATATCAACTTCTGATGAGATGGTTTTTGCAGTGACACCGACAGGACTTGAGAGACTAAGTTTTGATAAGTATTGGAAGGACCCTGAACAATCTTCTAAAGAAACCGTCAAAGAAGATAGCAAAAAGAGTGACGAGAGTTGGAAAGATTGTCATTCAAAAATTTTATCTCCTGCTGAATCAACGGACATTGAAAAGCATACTAGGAGTGTACTCTGTGATAATAATTTAATGTTTATTGATCACGATGTCGATGGATACGACACTTGCATGGAAGATGAATCTTTATCCATAAAAATAGACAATACAACAATCGTAAGTAACAATAATAATACTATGCTTGGGGAAAAAATGTCGCATATTAAAGAAAATATACCCGAAGAAGAAAAATTAGAAGCTTCATTTGAAAAAAAGACAATCAATAGTTTATCAATAAACAACGAATCTCCTCCTGATAAAAGAAGGGATTCTGAAGCGAATTTAGATACAGAAAAAACAACCGATATACATCTTATAAATAATAATCTAACCAGTAGCTCTGAAGACCAAACCATGTCAAAAATACACCGAATTAGAGTAGTTGAATATTACAACGATGAAGCGGAATGCTTAGAAGAGTACAAAAGACAGTTACAAATAGAGGAAGAAATACGATTGAAAAAAGAGAAAGATACAAAACTATCCAAAGATATTAGAGATAGAAAGTGTAAGGATAAAATTAAAAGTGAACAACCGAAAAAACAAATCATCGAAAAATCGAATGGTAAAATTGTACCTGAAAAATCACCCAAGGCTATAAACAAGAGTATTGTTGTAAAAATGGAGATGCCTAAAAGTCCCATTTTGGTCGACAAGAAAATTGTGAGTCAAAAACCTTTAATAACTATAAACCATCAGCATGAGATTATTCCCAAATCTGATGTGATTGAAATAATCGCTCCTCTAAAAAGTCCAAAGCCGAAATCTCCCTGCGGGAATAAATCTCGAGAGCTCATTAAGGTTATTAAAAAGAAATTGCCCAGTGAAGATTCGACTGATGCCGAATTGGAGAGTTGTGCTTTGTTGGGTTGTCATCAGTGTTTTTTGGAGAACTATGCTTACGAAATGAAAAGGGCTTATTTTGCAGAAGCCAGCAAGTGCAAGTTTTGTGCCGTGGTTAAGGAAATCCTGGAACCTCCGAGGAAAATCCCAGAAAGAAGTGGATCTGCTCCATCGTCCTTGGATGCTGTTTACAGTACTGCAGTCGCCAAAGGAAAAAGACAAAATATTCATCAAGATCGCAGGAAATCGGCCGGACCATTGAAGTTTTTTACCAACGATGAAAGGTATGGATATTTTATTTTTATATTTAGAAAACGGAGAATCATTTATGTGGAAAATATATACGTATTGATTCGTGCAAGGTCAGATAATATTTTCGATTGATTCCTTAAAATAACTGTGACTTGTATCGATTGAATAGCAACTATTTTTATAACGTACAAAATCGGTATCGTACAATACAATCGTTCAGTTTAGTTTGGAAATTTATTTTTAATTTTTTTTTATTAATAAGCTTAGCTTATTAGCTTTTAGAATCGAGTTTGGGCTACAATCTTGGAATCAGCAATCTTGAAGTCTTATTAAGTCTTGAATCACTTATATTTGCGATATCCTACCACCCCCTTAAATATTCTCAGTTATTTCAGGTCCACCCTGTATATAGGGATTAATTTCTCGCAAAGAAAGGCATGAAATATAGATACGTGTTTCCTCAATTAATAACGAGTTAGTAAACTCAAATCTCATCTAACCTAAGCGAGACACTATTTTAATCTTTAAACAACGGCTAAATATTAATATATATATAATAAATGCAAAAGTCGAGAAGGGTGTCCCAATGAAAAGCTTGTTTGAAAAAATATTTGTTACACAATAGACTATAGTTTTATTGCGTAAATAAACATCAATGAACGTAGTATTGTTATTGTATAGTAAATATTCGGAATAGTAAGCGCACAAAAGCGTGACTTTAATAAGCGGATTTTGATTCACGTGATTTAATGATCACGTTTTACTTATAATAATTATATATGCATGTGTCAGAATATGAACTCATAGATCCCTTTTAAAATGAAGTGTATATTCATAAATTTCTAAGGGTTTTGTATTTGACCATTGAATTGATCCATACATAATTCTTTACCGGTATACATATGTACGTACATTCCAAACATTTACCGGAAAGATTCAATTCAATGCGATTTATTTATTTAATGTGATTTTAAGTGAAGAAACTGGTCCTTAGAGTATATTAACATTTGGGGGTTGCGTAGCGGCTACACTACGCTACGTAGCCGCTACGCCATGCCCTAGTATGAATAGAAACTTATGTACACACTATTTATCATATAATTTAATCCTGTAAGGCATACCACAACGAATTGGGGGTTACACGTCACTAGATCAAAGGAAAAGCCCTCAATAATTGCTCTTATATTTGTTTACATTTCTGTGATTAGCGGGAAAAATACATGTTCTTAAATCAGTAGCGTAGCATCGAATGTAGATGGATGAAAATTGGTGGTTTTCTTTTAGTTTTGGGCTAGGCGAGTATAAATTGCTTATTTTATTCAAACATGTGAAGATCTCTAAACTCCACATTTTGACATTATATTAATGTGTATTGAAGCGAAATAATTAAGAAACAAATAATTAACCTCTATGTATCCAGCCTGAGACGATTGGTATATCGAGGTTAATTAATTTTTGCGGAATTATTTCGCTTTAATATAATGTTAAAATGGGTAAAATCTCTGATTGCTTCAACTGATTTCATGAAATGGTTTTCATCAATTTTCAGAATGAAATTCTAAACATTTTATAAAAAAATAATACTTATCCTAATTGAATTTTTATAAAATTTTATACTATAAAAATTATTAAAAAAAAATGTTTTGTCAACGGGCGAGACTTTGGCAGAAACTCACGCTACGCCACTGTTGTTAAATAATAAATATATTTGATGGTAATGTAGATTGATGGCGTATTAACAATTTTTCGCTTGGTAATAAAAGCCTATTAGACTTCATTTATTCAGTGTCTTTACTCACTGAAATATTCATTAACAAAAGGCAATCGTCGGTCGTCGTAGAAACTGTTAGACAAAATTTGTATGCTGTTTCCTCTGATTTCCTGTATTGTACGGTAAATACTGATTATTAAGTCGGTGACCTGTGTAACTAGTAATAGTTAAGATCACCGACAGACAATTAAATAACACGTTGTTGTGTCTAAGAAAAAAAATTGTAAAAAAGCCTAAGAATCACTAATACATTGAAAGTGTATACAAATGCATCTGAACTGCCTTTGAAATTTGATGCTCTTTGAGGCTTGTTAATTGAGAATGTCAGTATGATAATGGATCAGGCTTTAAGCTGCGTAATGGACACGATAACTATGGAATGTATAATTTCCTTGAGTTAGTTCAGCTTTAGCTATTGGGTTAGTATGACACGCGACAACACGTGCCTTTACAAGTGTATGTAACTACAGTACATACATTTCATGCGGCTTCTTCATTTACAAGCACGTACTCGGAAACACATTAAAATTAATAAAATATTACGAAAAATATATCTAAACAGTTGTGGGGATACAATAGATTCTCGGCATCGTCTTTTGGTTTCAATGCCTTAAACGCTTTATTTATTTTTATTTGGGGCTTCATTTTGTTGGTGGTTGATATCTGATAATCAGACGTAGGGAGCGGAAGCTAATAAATTAATTTATTTTATATAATTACCGAATATTAATTTGTATGCTTAGGGCCGGGTTAATACCATTGTGGTAAGAACAAACCTAACCTAACCTTTTTTATATATTATATTAACAGGCCTTACAACTGGCTGTATAAATATCAAGACCTAGTAGACGAAAATTAGTGTTACCTCTGTTAAATTCATCTATTTGGTCCGTCATCTTAATATCCAGTTGCATGGCCTGCTAATATATCGGTAATAAAGTTTGGCGAAGCGCTTGTATATCTTTCCCAAAAATCTAATATTTGAATCGAAAATGTACTAAGCTGTTGGAATTTGTTTCAAGCTTTTGTGAACATGGTCTATTTTATTTTGAAATATAATTCAGAAGGAAGTAAGTCGTCTAAAAACCCTAAAAAAACACATATATGAAATCCAGTCAAATAAGGAGTCAACCTAGGTATTTCGACATAACAAGCTGAAAACTTGTAAAAATATTTATTTATTTAAAATTCTTAAGTTGCCCCTATTTCAATGCTAGTGACTAATACAAATAAAGGACGGAGCTCCAAATACAATTATAGGCCTCTTTGAAAATCCATTTATTCAGCAGTTCAATTCCCTTGATTAGTGTTCTAATGGGCTTGTAGTGATTACTTCAATACTAATAATCCCCAAAAAAGGCTTACCCGTGAATAAGGATCCTCTGGGTTGCAGTATGTCCCTCCGCAGCTCCAACGAATTATATTGCGGTAAAGGAAAGGCCAAGTGAACTGTGTAATGCTTTTGGTACAAGATGCGAAGAAATGCCTTCCGAATGCTTCAGACTAAAAGAATAGAATAAACTTTAACATAGCATAACCGTGCATACGTATCCTCTGCGTTCCAGTATATAAAAACTTAATAAAAGAGTATGTCCCTCCGGAGCTTCAGCGAATTATATTGCGGTCATAGATATAAACATAAGAGTGGCTAAATGTGTGTTTAGTTCAAGTGGATCAAGTGGCCAAAAACATGAGTTACCTGGCAAACATTATACTGTAAACATGTCTCTTCATATCTTCAGTTATATTTCACAGTAAAATGGGTAAATGCATTGTTACTACATGTCATATGGACTCAAACATACACTCAAATACATCTAGCCTCACTTTTTACCAAACACTACTTCTTTAACATGTTTAAAATATTATTAAGTATTGTCACAACCACTCTCAGTGGTCACTAGAAATGTGGTGAGTGAGGGACACACTTATACCTTTATCAAATAGGAGAGAAGAGTGCAATAATACACGGGATAAACAAAATTTCACAAATAATTTATATGCGATGCGATATCTAATGTTTATATCTATGAATACAGTGTAATGTTCCTTGAAATATGGACAAGTGACAGTAATAGAGTATATATATATATATATATAAGTATATATATAGCAGTTATATATATATACATATATATATATATATATAGGAACTGCATCGCCATTTATATTGCAATTTTATTTTTAAAATATTATTACAAAGTTACTTCGAAGTGTAAAATAATAATAAAATATTAATAAGTATTGTCACAACCACTCTCAGGGGTCACTAGAAATGTGTTGAGTGAGGTAGACAGATTTATGCCTTTTTATTGAATAGTAGAAAAGAGTGCAACATCCAATGTTTATATCTATGATTGCGGTATAGGGAAGGCAAAATGCGAAGTAATGCTTTAGACTAAATCCAAATAACAGGGTGCTCCATACAATTGCCGACATATAATTTAATCGTATTTTCTCAGTTTATTTATTGGTGTAAATGTGTGAATATATAGTGTTATTTGAATGCGGCCCTGCACTCTCGCTAATAAGTTTTGCCTTCGCGGCATCGTCTCTAATACAATTACCGGCAGTGGGCCTTCGTAGTTCCTGTCGCCAACATCGGCTATAACATGACACTCTAGCTATTATTACAGCCCTTAAACAGGTAAAATGTATATATTTTATAAATAAATTCAAATACCTAGTACATGCGTCGTAGCTGATTAATTAGAAACGTGGAATTATCGATCGGTATTGCATTCCAACTATTGATCGTTTATTATGTGCGTGACCTTGAACGAGGTCACCTTACTGCTTTTTTAAGTAAATAAATAAATTATTTCAATTAAAAAAAATATATCTATACAAGGTGAAAAAGGTGGATATGTGAAAAAAAATATAATTATTACCTTGGAATCACCTTATTACTGCCAAGTACTCAGTAATGTCTTTCGCGTATGTTTTGAATATTTTAAATAAGTAATTAATATGTTTAATCAATAAAAAATAATTTAACAATCTTTTCGCTTATATTTGTGATGCCCTTAAAATATTATCGGTTAATTTAAGTCCATCCTGTACTTGGAACCTTTAATATTTCTATATTAATCATATACAAACAAAGCAAGTTTCAAATGTTAGACATACTCAGTGGCCAAATTACTCACAGGGTATTTTGTATACAATATAATACTATATAACCAATCACAGCCGTTTGCGGTAAATCATTTCAACTACTACTTTGTTTCAATTAATTAATTGTCAAAATTTCACAAACAAACAAACGTCTATTATGTGACCGATTACGACCTTTGGTAAATATTGTCACATGTCTAAAATGCTGTACAAGTGTGTAATTTAGGGGTGTGTAATAGTGTTTTGGTGAGTCGTGTGTGTACGAATAGACGAATAACTTGGTAGTGTTGCCACACACGCATACGCACCGCAGGCATACATTCTTATTACAATATTATATTGAATACGGTCCTCACTCTACAGATCCATTAAAATGTAACTAGTTATTATAGTTTTGTTGAAGCAGTGTTGCCATTTTTTGCAAAATTGAACTTAACTGTACTGTTATTTATTATTAAATAAACTGAAACACTCATATTTATTAGGTTCCAAATGATATTTCACACGTAACTAGACCTTAATATATGCAGTTACCATATGTAAATGATATGAACTCCCCGTATAATGTATGTATGTAAATTTAACCATACTTTAGTTTTGACGACCTCATTTCATCCTCACTAATCCTAATATACCTATATGTATGAAAAAAATAAATGGCTTTGATCTTGAAAATCCCGATTTTCCACATAAATATGTATATAAACATTACATGGGTGGTTATATTATCATTAAGTCATATTTCACAGTTTTGAGATAATGGCGAATTAGTGAAAAAAAGTCAGTCTTAGCAGAACTATAAATTTATGGTTTATATTTGAATAATTTACAACGTGGTATAAGTCAATGACTTCTTTTATCTTTCCAAATATAACACAATTATAAAAAATACCTCTATTTTAACTAACAGAAACTAAAAATGTAAATTTTACCTAGTTATGTTTTTCTCCCGAAATATTGATGATTTGAATAAGTGTGTTTTGACAGTAGAAAAAGTAATAAAAAACATATACAAATGCATCCCTAACTCAAAATTGTCAAAATATGACTAAGTGCATTTTAGCAGTATACCTTCGATATTTTGTATTTGTATAAATATTTTTTTCGTGTGGCAACACCCGTTGCATCTTTGAACTAACATTACGCACTTTAGACTATTATATATATTACAAGGGTAATTTTAATTGAAATTTTCAATATGTTAATGTTTTTTTAATGTATTGTCTTCTACTTGGTTTTTGAATAGGACGATTATTTTTGAGTTTTGATTTAATTTTTGCTTTAAAGTAGTTTTTTTATTGATAAGAAGAAATTTTTGATCGATTAGAAAAAAGTAAAACAAAAAGTGAAATTATTATGCATTATAAAATTAAATACATCTTAAAATATTTTGAAATTATTTAATATTTTTAAATGCTCTGATTTGTTTTTAATACGGGGATAATACGTTGTTTGTTTTTTCATTCGAAAGAAGTTTTAATTTTTTTTTATTAAAATCATAATTAAAATAATTAAAAAACATTAATAATTGAAGGTTTAAATGGAATAAGGCCGTATACTCAATTGTTAGTTTCGTGATAATCGAGTAAAATATCCTGTTTTTAGAATGATGAAGTTATTGTTTTTGGTAACATATACAGAATATTTAACAATGATATCCAAAAGTTTTTTTTACCGAAAAAGGGTTCCGTTATCCGCCCTTATTCCATCCAAACTGTCTTTTAAATGCAAGGTAGTTTAAAATTGTCATTATTGAAATAATTCATTTAATTATTAATTTATTTGCATGACTTTTGAACCGGCAAATTACCTAGTTTTAAAATTATTTCGTTTTCAATGATTCAATTTCTCAGTTACATACTTTCTGTTTTTTATTGATTCAATAATGCAGATGCCATTCTTCTTGTCTATTCGCATATTTATCATAAAGTGTGTTAGACTTTAATATATTTTCTCATAAAGTCTTGAAGATTCGTACCGCATTGCATGAACATTTCTCTTTTATATATAATAATATCTTATTTTCCTCAACGGCGCTCTTTTAACATGAAAAATCAATTTAGGTGCTTCAATTTGCGTGAAAAGTTCGCCACTTTCAGGAGCATTTCTCAGGCTGTAATTTTATTGAAGGGAAATGTTTTAACGGCGCACTTTGAAGCCTGAAATATGATATGAAGTTATTTTTTCTTGTTGATGAAGCCCTAGTAAAATAACACCGATTTACCTTGTCCCGAAAACCACTACTGAAGGGACTAATGCGATTTTCAATTGACAACAATAATCTACGAGTTTGACCAATAATAATACAAAAAAATATATATTTAAAATAGCCATAGTAATATAGAAGAATTATATAAATAATTGTAAATGACTTAACAATTACTTCGTATAAAATTTGACTTATAAGGGCGATTATTTCTCATCTAACTAAATCTTGTTAGTTTAAAAAAACGTGGTTAATGATTTTTGGCTTAATAACGATATTTTCTCTAGGTTATCATTGAGAAACTATTTTAAAGTAATCATCACTTTCTGAAAAGCCTTTTATCCAAATCGTTTATATATTATATGTAAATGAAAATTTTATAAAATAAAATTGACAAAAGATCAGTAACATTATTTTCACATGTTATAAAAAAAATCCATTATTTCTAAAACACGCTCTTCAACAAAATACCTTCAATAAATCATCTAAGTTGCTAATTTAAAATCAAATCAATTTTATTATTGACATTTTTTAATGATAGATTAAATATTTAGATTTAAAAGGTTTCATTTATTTAACGCCCAACTTAGCTTTCACAAAAAAGAGAAGAAAAAAACTTTATGACAATTAACAATGTTCTGAACAAATATAAATTTAAAAAAAAATACAAATTGACAATTAAAAAAAATGGTAATGGAAGTGTTTAAAAAAATATATATGTATAACATAAGGAATCTTTTTAGGAAAAGATTTAAAAAAATCCTCTGCCTCTTCGGATATGGCCAAAAATATAATATTAATTTATCATTTTCTTGTGAATCGTCAACGTATTTTAAATGATATAGCCATTATCTGGTAAAGAGGTAAACAATGGGATGTATATTTTTATTATATTGAATAAAATAAAATCTATCCTACTGATCTTCTATTATTAGTAGTGATTTTGCGAGTGATCATGCAACCCCTTTATGTACCGAAAATAAATCAGTTATGTATTCAATATGCATTCTATACTGATTAAAGGGATTTATTCATATCTGTTAGACTTGGATACATGTCTATAATTATAACAGTTGTGTGTATTATTGTGGATTGTATAGGGAAGTGGAGTTGTTCCTTTTGAAAGTTAATCGAGGTACTGGAATCGAATCACGGACGGTTGCATTCGGTTGATTCCTTTGATCACTTCGCTATTGAACAAACACCCTTTGATGACATTTTTATACAAAACCTTTTCATATCGCACATATTTCCTTCAATAACATTGATTAACACACCATGCATCTCCTAAAAATACACCACCGAGGGTTGCATTTTAATTTTTATTCAAATAATGATTGATAGAACAATACATCTTTGGAAATAGACTTAGGTGTACAGAGTATATAAATCTTTCATTAATGTGTTGAGTGAGTCGTGCTAGAGCGTATAGGGATAGACTAGAGCTTGGTAGTATTGGTGTATACACATACGCACCGTACGCACACACTCTAATTACACTCTTATATTGAATACGGATACGAAGCGATAGTGGATTTGTTGGCATAAACCATAGACTTATTCTACACCTCAAAGCTAATTTTATACTGTATACTTTATATTACAATTTCTTTATTATGCATAAGTTTTTACATTGATTGATAGAACAATACATCTTTGGAAATAGACTTAGGTGTACAGAGTGTTTACATCTTTTTACCTATAACTAACATGAGAATGTTTTATTTAAATTTGACATGAGTAATAGTATTTAATTATAGAAATAATGAGAAAAACAATTTACAAATTTGAAGATTAATAAATAATAACAATTATAAAAGCAACATTAACAAAACAATTACAATATTTAATGCTTAAAAACTAAATAACAGTTTGTTTGGGTAAAACGAAATTTGATTATTAGAAATTTACACTTTATTTATAAAAATAATATCAGTTTTGGAAGTCCATTGGTAAAATGAACTTAGGTTTCCTCGAGGCATATTTGGTTTTATTTACATGTCTTATGATTGGGTTAGTCGGGAAGTTAGTCATTTTAGTGTAATGTTCTTTACTCAAATCTGCGATATTTGCTTTGATCATTTTTAACTTAATGTCCTCGTGGACTTCTTTAAGAAATGTGCCAGGTTTAAGATCTAAGACCATCTTTTTTTTTTTTTTTTTTTTGATTTATATTTTTGAGTACCCTGTCTAAAGACATCTTACTCGTCGTCTGTTGTCACATTGTCTTGAGGGTTGGTTGTCCAGTGACGACTCAATCCCGGCGTTGTGTTTAGGTTATAAGTGTTCGAGTGTTCATACTTGTTTTATCAAGTAAACACCATTGTCAGTCCTTGAATCTTGCTGGCAAGTCAAGTTGTCTGTATTTTTGTAGACGTCTTGCGTAGTCTACGGTCAATAGATCCCTCGCTAGTACGTTCGGGTGACTTTTTAATCTACTTTGGTACGTTTCGCTGAATTTTTTCAATTCTTCGCGTACTGTCATTGTTTTAGAGTCCTGTAATAGGACCCAGTTGGGTACATACCATGGAGCATTTAAAATTGCTCTCAGGGTCTTGTTTTGTAACCTGTCGATACTGCTGATATGAGTATCCTTAGCTGTCCCCCACAGTTGACATCCATATGTCCAAATGGGTTTGATTATTGCTTTATACAGCAATAGCTTGTTTGTAAGTGTGAGTTGGGAATGTCTGCCAATCAACCAGTACATTTGTCTTTTTTTATGTTCCATTTGAAGTCTCTTTGTCTTAATGTGTTTTTGCCATGTTAGGCTTCTGTCAAGGTGTATACCGAGGTATTTAGCCGAGTCTTCTTGTGGAATATTTTTCCCACCAATTTTCACTGGTGGACATGTCTGTTTTTTGTTTGTGAATGTCACGTGTGTCGATTTGGTTTGATTTACTTTAATTCTCCATACTTCAAGCCATTTCTGTATTGCGTCAAGGTGTTTCTGGAGGAATTGTGAGGCAGCTGTTGGATCTTTGTCCGAAGCGAGTATGACGGTATCGTCAGCGTATGTAGCCAGTGTTGTGTTGTCGGTTTTTGGGAGATCGTTTGTATATATTAGATACAGTACAGGACCTAGTACACTCCCTTGCGGTACTCCAGATCTTATGGTATTAAGATTTGAAGTTTCGTTGTCATATTTAACAAAAAACTGTCTATCGGTCAAGTACGATTTGATAATATCATACATGTTTTTGGGCAGTTTTCCTTTGATTTTATAAAGCAGGCCTGGGTGCCAGACTTTGTCAAAAGCTTGACTGATATCTAAGAATGCTGCTGAACAGTAGTTTTTTTCTTGTATGGAGCGATCTATGATCGTCACAACTCGATGAACTTGTTCAATTGTCGAGTGCGCTTCTCTGAAACCGAATTGATGATCAGGGATCATGTGTTCTTGAAAAAGTATTGGTTTCATGTTGCGCAGTAGAATTTTTTCAAATATTTTGGAAAATAATGGCAGGAGGCTTATCGGTCGATATGAAGTGACTTCTTCGGGTGGTTTACCTGGTTTAGGTAGCATAATAATTTCTGCTATTTTCCACTGTCTAGGGAAGCTACCCATTCTAAGTATCGCGTTAAATATTATGGTTAGAAATCTTAATCCGATATCTGGCAATTCTTTGATTATCTTCCCGGTAATCATGTCATGTCCTGGCGCTTTTTTTGCGCGTACTTCATATTTTATAACATGCTTGACGCATTGAAGTCCAATTTTGACATAATAGTTTTCTTTATGTTCCGTACTATCTAATAAATTATGAATGTGACTTTCTTCTTCAGGGGAACACATCCTTTCCGCTGGTGTAAATACTTCCTTGAGATGTTTCGCAAACTCGTTTGATTTCTCTCTTGTAGTTTTTGCCCATTTATCGTCAGCCGTTTTGATGGGCGGTATGGATATTTGGGGCCGTTTTAGTTTTTTTGTAGCTTTCCATAGAGAATAATCTGTAGCGTCGGTTGCTGTAAGACCTTCCAGATAGGATTGAATCCCTTTATTTTTCCATTCACATAGGATATTTTTAATATCTCTTATTGCTTCGTTCAGTTTTCTCTTGAGTTCCTTGCTTCGAGTATTTTGCCATTCTTTACGAATGCGTCTTTTTTCATGTATTTTTTCCTGAATCCAGCGGGGAAAATCATCTGTTGAGTGTGGTTTTTTTGACATATTGGGCGTGGCTTTTTCACTGCGGAATGAATTTGATTTTGAAAGTGAATAACTGCGGTGTTAAGTTGGTCTACTGTTTTCAATGGTATATCACATTTCAAATTTTCATTTAAGATATGTCTAAAATATTCCCAATCTGTGTGACGGTTACCGAGTGTAAATTTACTGGGTTTGATAATTGGTTGTAGCAAGCTGTATTTAATAATAACAGGTGAGTGATCTGATGACAGATCGAGGCAAGATTCTGCGCTCAGTCTTTCGATTGGAATTCCTTTCACTACGCAGAAGTCTATGAGGTCCGGTGTTTTTCTTCTATCTGTAGGCCAATATGTTGGTTCACCAGTCGATAGATGAGTCAACTTGTTGTTTGCCATACTTTTATACAGTTCTCTCCCCCTGGGTGTGGCCAGTCTAGACCCCCATTGTTGGTGTTTGGCATTGAAGTCCCCACCTGCGATGAATTTATCCGCTTCAAGTGTTCTGAAGTAATCGTCAAAATGTTCTCGTTTAATCGAGTGTTTGGGTGGGCAGTAAATAGCCGATATATATACATAATTATTTGTATCTCCGACAGCAATTGTGGTTGCTTGGAGAAAGTCTCGATCATATTTTTCAGTGAGATGATGTTTCACAGTGTTTTTAATTATCACCGCTGTTCCGCCATGCGCAGTTCCATCGGGGTGATTCGTCGTATATATAGTATACATGGGAATTTTTATGTAGCTTTTTTCGGTAAAGTGTGTTTCCGATATAAGCATTATGTCAATGTTTTTTTCTTTTAAAAATAATTTTATTTCTTGGCTATGTTGTCCAAGACCGTTGGCGTTCCAAAGACATATTTTTAATAATGGAATCATTTTTTATTTAGGACAAGAGCTGCCATGATCTGTGTCATGTTGTCCATGGTTTTCATGACAAGTTCAATGAGTTTGTCCATTTTAATTATTAAATTATTTATAATATTGTCTTGTGGTTTTTCGGGAGTTGGCTCGATATTTTTGGTGGCTTGAGCATACGACTTTGGCATGTCATTGGTTTTGAAAGTTGTAGTGTTAGTCAAGTTGTTTGTCTGTTTTGAAATTATTTTCTTTCTTAATACGGGGAATTGGCTTGTTTGTACCTTTTTGCGTGTTTCGCAACCTTTATAATTTGCCGGGTGATTCCCGTTGCAGTTGACACACTTCACATTGTTGTCTCTTGTTGTTCTGTTGCAATCAGTTGTTGCGTGCTCACCTGCGCACTTTACGCAACGCGGAGTCCTGTTGCAATATTTCGCGGTGTGTCCGTATCTTTGACACTTTTTACATTGTATGACCTCTTTTTGAGGTCTTGGTGGCTCGATTACGACTTTACACCTAAGTATGGTGTCAATTTTG
The DNA here is from genome assembly GCA_022606485.1 of Agraylea sexmaculata. Taxonomy (NCBI): domain Eukaryota; kingdom Metazoa; phylum Arthropoda; class Insecta; order Trichoptera; family Hydroptilidae; genus Agraylea; species Agraylea sexmaculata. The sequence continues at coordinate 27,465 of JAGTTH010002293.1, forward strand.
AAAATTTCTTTGTTATTTTCTTTTTGTCTCAATTCGCAAAGAAACATAGGCAGTGGGGTTTTGTTTGTTTTTTGCAACATGTTTGTTATTCTGATAACATCATGGCCGTGGCTTGCGAGCTCTTCGCTTATTTCGGCGATATCTGCCGTGTGGTGAAGGTTTTTTATTATAGCCTTATATGATCGGCTTTCTTTCGTCTGATACGAATGAAACTCGGTATCTCTATTTTTAAACCTGTGATTACAGGTATATATTTTTCAGACTTAGTGATCTGTATTTTTACTTGGGTTTTACCCAGCTGTTTAATGTAGTATGCTCCTTGAGCTACTTGCTCTAAGAAGTCTGTCAGTGGTTTTATATTCTCTACTGCGTGCACAAATATAGGTGGTGGCTTTGGCGTATTTTTGCCAATCGCCTGCTCCTCTTGTTTGTCTTCTAATTGTTGAAAGCGATTTGCTGTTGGCACAGCAAGCCAGTTCTTATTTGGGCATGCCTGTTTGGCTTTACTGGCATTCTCCGGACTGGATATTCTCTTTGTTTTTGTCGGGGCTTTGATCCAAGAATCTAGCGTATTTGTAGTCGATGCGGCAACAGGACATTGATGATCCAGTTCCATTGTCTTGTATATAGTGTGGAGAAATTACAGTGTAATATAAGTGAACAGTATGATACCGGACAGGAGAAATCGGAGCAAGACCGGTTTGGTGGTTGTGTCACTTGTGCACTCGTCACTTTCGAACTTGCGACACCATGCGGGAGCACTTTACTATACGTCTTTACTCAACGGTGGTATACACGCAACTGATGAAGACCATCTTAAGACACTTCTTTTGGACAATTTAAATTTTATTGATGTTTCCCCTAAATTCGAAGATCACAAATGGTAGAGAAGAACAAGAGAAACAACATAATATTTGTTTCACTGGAAGATCGTTAGTAATAAAATCCTGGTTTACTCTTATTTCCTGGATTATAAAGTCGAGCAGAGCCACCCCCTAATTTATACAATTGATATACATATTTAATTAAATTTATGGGTGTATTTTATAAATATTTTTTTTTACCTGCTTAAAGGCATCTCTTATATTTGAATTTTAATCTCTGAATAAAATAAAAAGAGAGTAGTAGGAATGGATTAGCTTAATTATTTTTTACCACTTACCTAACTAAATATATCAATGCAAATAAAATAAATTTCCATTGATTAAACACACTTTGAAATTCATAAAATATATATGTATCTACAAAAAAATCTCTTTTTTTATTTAAATATATACAGTTATACTCTTTTATTAATTTTGTTTTTGTAAGTTTTACTCTTTTATTCCTTTAATTTAACCCAAGTTGTATTTTTATCAGAAGCTTGTTTAAAAATATAATATAATAAAAGTTAATAATTAAATGAAAGCCAAACCTATATGTTTCCACCAAAATTCATTGATGTTTTCACTACAAAGAAACACTAATATGAAGATATATTGTTTTACTGATTTATTGGAAAAAATGGTCCCGAAGATTCATTATTATTTTATCTATTACTGTTTTACATAAATATTACCGAATTTCATAAAGCCTCTCATTCTTTGTTTCAATATGAATAAAATGCATTATATTTTATGTAGTACTTAAAAAAAAATATTTTATTTCAGTACAAAAAATGCCAGTTAAGGGCAAAAGATCTAACCTTATATGAATGCAGTTCTTTAAAGTATAAATAAAGTGTCATTTATTTTCTTCCCTCCTTGAAAAATGTCAGTTCGAAGGTATATTTTTCTGTTACTGATCCATTGAATTATAGTAAAAAAAATACTTTATAACTAGTGTTGTCATAAAAAAGCAGTAAATCGTGTTATTTTGTGAAGCCAGATCTCGTGTTATTTATTGTGAAAGCATAATTGGCGAGATATACTTAGAATGTGTATTATTTTGATCGAACCCAGAACTTCTTTTGGTGTTGTTTACTCAGCTAACATAGCTTGTACGAGTTATAGATCCGAAGTTATTTAGCCCGAGGCTATTTTTGAATCTCTTTGAAGTGTTGTGGATGTGGATCAGTTCACTACTCCATTATCCCCTGTCTTCACTTTGCTTCTCTTCTCTTCTCTTTATATCGATTACGGCGCCTCTGTCATTTATTTTGCGGATAGATTTTGCATTTGATGTATTTTAGCATTCAATTAAAATGTGGTTGTGGAGTCTCCACATTGAAAAGTTCAATACGATTCGAACAAAACACACAAAATGGCATGCATTTTTAAATTGAACTCGCTTTAAACCGACAGAATAATTATCTTTTGATGCGTTTGTTTTGGTCTATGACAAAAATAAATTCACCGCATTTAACAATACTATGAATTTAAATATTGTATGCAAACTGATGCCATTTTTTTCTGCTCAACATTTGTTCTTGTGAAAATAAATTTAATTTTTTTAGAAGCGAATCACTATCAATCTTGTTTTGAAATGGCGGTAAGTAATTACGATATTGTCTAAATGTGGATTCGATATACAAAACGGTGAATTTGGTATGAACAAAGTTTACATTGAAATGAATAAGAAATGAAAAGCCTTGTTATGTTTTATCCCTATAAAATCTCACCTATATTCAGTATGGTATAATAAAAAAATCATATTTTTAGGATTATTTCAATGTAATACAATTCAATTCAGTGTATGAAATGTTATTATCAGGATTTTGATTTGAATATTTAGGGTTTTGCAAAAATTGTTAAAAAAAATATATTGAATATTGTTTTATTGCGTAATTGACAGAAACAGCCGATTGGGACCAAACCAAGATTAATTTAATAATAAAATCTCCCAAATTCAACTTTATTTCCATAAATTAATTCAACTGATTGATTATCAAAGGTTAAATTTCATTTCAGTTTAGCATATTAAGGGCTTTTGATTTTTAAATACGAAATATTAATAGTTTTAAGCCTGTTTTATAAATATTTGCATGTAGAAATTAGTCAAATATATAGGGTGGACTAACTGAGAATATTAAGGATGTGGTAGGGTATTATATATATATATATATATATATATATATATGTATATATATATATATATATATATATATATATATATATATATATATATATATATATATATATATATATATATATATATATATATTGTTAGTTTATTGTTAAAAAAATATTTTTATTCACGACGATTTAACAGACACAATAGATAGAGTGACATCTACTACTGCGTATTTGACAGAAACCGTCGATTGCAAGATTTATTTTATAATAAAATCTCCCAAATTTATATTCAAATATAGGTTAAACTGATTGATTTTAATAATACGGTGAATTTACTTAACTGTCCTCCATTTTTATGTTTTACAATAATAATAAATTATATTAAAATATAAATTCGATTCGAACTGGATTTGGGAGCTGAAACTTGTGAAGTTAATACGCTATAAAATGAAATGAATAACGTGTTTTTTTTATACGTTAATAAAATAAAGACATCGCAATAGTTTCATGTAGGATTATATTATGTATATTTATGTCAATCGATCTGATATTTTCACGGTGTTGTTACGCAATGTTTTTGTGATGATTCTTCGATTCATTTGTATTTGGCACATTTCCAAAATTCATATCAATACTATTATTTTTTACAGTATTCAGCCAGTTTCCAGCATGACCGTGTCCAAGGATAAATGTCAAGTATTAGACAAACACTGGGGGCAACCAAGGAAAGTGACAGTCCATAGAGAACCAAATACTTCACTGGGTATCAGCATTGTTGGAGGAAAGGTATTGATATTTGTACTCAGTCCACAATGAATAAATAATTTAATTTTAATTATTAACTACACTAGGTTGATATAAATAATGCGCCGAGTACGGACGATGTTATAATAACTGGGATTTTTATCAAGAATGTCGTCTCGAATAGTCCCGCTGGTCAATGCGGTCAATTGAGGGTGAGAATATTTATTAATATTATATAAGTTAATAATATTATATTGATTTTGTGACCTCGAAATTTATACTATCGCGTGCTTTGGTTTGTTTGCCTTGGAGAATATCAAATTGTTGTGTGTTTTTATTTTATATAATGTGATTGATTGACAATTGCACACAAATGGAAAATATTATATTTTTTTAAAAGTTAATACACGATTGGAGAATATCGTTTATAATTGGAGGGTTGGGTGGATTATTTTGAAAATATACTCAAAATCCTTCTTTCGATCTGTGTACTAAAAAACTATCTGTTACCAAAGACAATATTATCATATTAAATATTCACTTATCTCAAAACTTATACGCCCTTATTCCACCCAATCCCCTAATTAGTCATAAGGCCAGTAGATTTTCAAGTAACTAATTTATGTATTTAATAAATCCACTCCATGAAAAAGAGAGGAAAATAAAAGCGGAAAACGCCAATAGTATGCAAAACTTCCGGATTCCATTCACAGATGTCACCGATATTTTTTAAATGTTTAAATATAATTATTGAAAATATGAAAAAAAATATATTACAGGATAATAACGCTTTTACATGTGAGGCTTTGTTTAAATTAAATATCAAAATTAGACATAAAGTAATGGATTCCCAGGCATACGTCATATAGGTGGTGTCGATTATTACCGATCTCCTAGTCGATTTTATTTTTTTTGACTTTCAGTGGGAATTGAACCCATTTCAGAGTAAACCTGGATCAAGACGAATTTCAATTACAGAATATCAATTAGTAGGGGTTAAAAAAAGTGGTGATTTGTCCCAGAATAAAAAATGTCTACATATAACGATTTTCAATCCAGGATAAAGTAATGGATTCCCAGGTATACGTCAACGTAAATACGATAGTAGAGTTACTTAGCTACACTTATTATCGGTTTTTTGTTAGTTAATGCCTCGTCTGAGCCTCAGGCGAGGCACTAATCAACAAAAAACCGATCAAAAGAACAGCAAAGCAACTCTATTACCATCTTTACGGCGATGCACGCCTGGGAATCCCAAGCTTAAGTGTGTCTAATTTACTGCAAATGACCATGATTAGTCAAATCGCATATATTGGCAATCAACATCATTCGCTGTATAATATTCTATATATTTACCATGCGCATATAATATTTTGAACGTGCATCTTGAATCCCACCAATCAGAGAACACCTAACTCACATGTGTATGTTCTCTGATTGGTGGGATTCAAAATGCACGTTCTAAATGTATCCAACGAGTTCATATGATATTAAATATTATTTTTTCTCAGACTGGAGATAGAATATTAGAAGTAGACGGAATAGACGTCCGCACTGTTCCTCACGACAAGGCTGTGGATATTATAAGGGCGGCTCCGAATCCTGTACATTTTCTTGTACAAAGTCTTCTACCTTTGGTAATAATGCAAACATTTGATCGAGTTTGATTGATTATATAATATATTTAGTTTAATTTTATCCAGCAAAATGTCGACTCGAGTGATGTCGACAGTCCGAAGCTGGTCGATAGTTCAACGGATACTATAAGCAGCAGTCCAGTACCAGATTCCAGGGTTTCCAAACCTCCAGCTCCATTATCTCCCAGTCCGAGTGTCAAAGGCAAAGCCCCCTTGCCGCCCCCCAGGACTCCGCCCCTGGTCGAGGTTTGTCACATCATTAACATATACTTTCAATCAATCGTACGGATTTACCCATTTTCAAAAATCCATCAATCAAAGATACTAAATCGACTCGTTTACAAAAAAGTGTTATATAAGTGTTTAAGTGGAAAATATGCATTTGTAATAAAAATATTAATAATTAATTATTGAGTTTATGAATGAACTGTCATATATACATAGATTGTGGGGATAAAGTAACAATAATCAATTTTAATTAATCCCAAACAGTGATAATTTTTTATCTTATTGTCATCCCGGTTTAACTAAATATAAATGCTTCATAAAATAACTGTCTATTTGGTATAGAAAAATTATTTTATCCATGTTTTATTGTAAATAATGTCAGCTCTCTTCTTGTCTATTTTAAGACGAATTTCAATTTTTTTTTATTAAACAATAATTCAATGCAAATATTAAAGTTTTTTTTATATATTCGATTCATATTTTATTCTGACTTACATATTTTATTTACAAATTGGCCAATTTTGAATCTGATCTTCCCAATTTTGTATTACATGGAATTATTTTTTTAAAGAACACTCGATAAAACGGGGTCGTCTTTTACTATATGGACTTTTTTGGGATGCGATCTTGTATCGTATTTTTTTAAATATTTTATTATATAAAAAATAAATTAACTAGCTCATCTATTATTGGCAAGAATATTTCTTTCAGCCAATAATATCACAATAACGTCATATTGATCCGAAATAAAAATTATTGTATCTTGAACTTTAACCAAACTGTGTATTTTTTCAAATAGGATTTAAATATATAATTTCAACCCTATCTCCTTAAAAACGTATTCTCAATTAGTTAAAGTTCACCCTGTTTACTTGAGGGAAAAAGTCTTTAAATTTTATATTGACAGTATGATTGATAAAAATGAGCGGTATGTGGTTGGGTTGCAACTCTTGTATATAAATTACGATATAATTAAATCCTTCTAAGCATGATGTGACTAGTAATTTAACAATTGAAGATTTTTATATATTTTTATTGTAATTGTAGTGATAGTTTAGTGTATTGAGAACGAAGACAATATTCAATTAAGTAAAAGTTGTATCGCGTGATAGAAGGTTTTCTTCGGAGACACTTGATGGTACTTGAGGGACTATTCTATAGTAGTTCACCTTTAAGATTGAACAACAAAAGGATTCATTCACCTTCAATACGTACTGTCTTTGAGTTAACTTCACTTGGAAACTAAGTGGCCATGGTTACTCTCAGTTATTACCTTAGTGAACACGCTTTTATTCCTTTTACAGTCGCTCGTTGAACCGGTTAATGAGTGATTTTAGATTGGATTCCTTCCCACTGCGTGCATTTGCGAAATGGTGTCTTTTGGTTTGTACATATAATATTAGTACATTTATATTGAATGTGGTTAAGAATACTAAATTGCAAGAATCAACTGTAATAATATATTTAATATATATCGTCGGATTTCTTTGCAATTTTGTCAAAATTTACAGGAGAGACAAAACACTGATTCAAGTTGAAAAACGCACACTTAAAACTATACACATTTTTATATAGGGTGAACTTGAAATAACTGAGAATATTTTAGGGGGATGGTAGGGTATCACAAATATAAGAGAAAAAAAAATATATATATATATATATATATATATATATATATATATATATATATATATACAAATAAATATTAATAATTAAAAATAATTAATGATATTACAATCACAATACACACGTAAAAGTCACTAATAAGTACTTTATAAAAACATCTGATCCCATGATTATTATAATGTAAATATTATATATAGATTTTTTTTAAATTATTGTTATACAAGGTGGACTTGAATTAACTGAGAATATTTTGGGGGGTTGTAAGGTATTGCAAGAATACATGAAAAAATATATTATATTATGTATCAGCTGTTTCTGTCAAGTACTCAGTATTGACTATAGCGTGTGTATTGAGTATTTTAAATACGTAATTAATATTTCTTTAAAAAAAACAATTATTATTGCAATACCTTACCACCAACTAAAATATTATCAGCTATTTTCACTCAATTTAGCCTTTTTTTGGTCTTAAGAAAATATTTCCACACACATTAAAATCTAAAAATCAAATGACGTATTATTTTCAGAGTATGTGTATACCTTTTTAATAATTTATCAGTAAATTAATCTGGTATTGGATTAAAATTTTATTATACAGGTGCACCTTCAATTTACTATAATAACCTGTAATTTTATATTTATCTGTGGTGTGTAATTATTTTATTTAATTTGAGTATAAAAATAGAGCCTACGTATATTCTTAATATATTCTCAATGATTTGTATATGATAGATTAATCTTTAAAGATATTTATTATTATTGATAAAAAAGCTTACTCCTTATTTATTAATTTGTAATAAACATTGAAAAAAGATAATTAACTCTAAATCTCCTATATTATTTTTCTATGGCCACCTTTTGAAAGAAAAAATAAAAAAACCTAATAAAAATAGTTTATCTCCGATTTGATCCGAGTTAGGTTAATTTAAAAAGCTACCCTTTAACTATTGTTTGAATTCATAAGTTATAAAAATGTGATATTAATTATTTAAAAACGTAAAAAGTCTGTATTTTCATCTCTAAAAAGCAGACATTTAACGAATGTTAATATAAACATTATTCGTACAGTGTCGAGCTAATTTTTAAACTGAATTATTCATAGGCCTTGTCCCGATTTACCAACAAAGATCATTTACAAGTTGAATAATTCCACGGCTGTTACAGGTAACATCTCCAGAAGAACAAGAAAGAGCACCTTCACCTTCCAAGTCTTTGGATGTGTCGGAAAAAGAACCTGAACCTCCTGCAGAACCACCCAAACCAAAAATCGTATATTCCGACGATGAAGACAGTGAAGAAGATGACGAAGAAGATAGGAGAGAACTCGAAGGTAGAACTTATACAGAAAAAGGCGTTGAGGTTATTATTGATTTTTGATAAAAAATATATAAAAAAATATATTATTTTAAATCGTTTTTTTAACAATTAGATCGATAGAGCCAGTGCGGGTAATGTTAAGAGGTCTAAAGAGGAAAAAGAAGCAGATCCTGAAGAAGAAGACTCTTTCGGATACACAACGAGTGAGTAGAATATCATTATTTTGTATATGTTAAATTATGCCTTTATTTTGACGTTAATGTCGTACAAAAATCTCATTTTTCTATCGAAAGAACACGACCAAAACGGAGGATACATTCAAAATGAGGTTGTTTTCACATTTTAGTCGAAAAACATGTCTGCGGTTGGCGGCTACGTATTTTTTTTTTTCAACATAAGAAATAAATTGAATAAGGTCGTCACTTTTTACAGGACATATCCCATCATAATAATAATATTCAATGAAACACTCACAAAGTAAAAAAATACGGTTTATTAAACAAACATTCATTCAAAATATTATTCAAACCTCAACTTATTTAATTTCCTACCTTAATTAGTTTCAAGTATAATCTTCATTAGGTTCGATATTAAATTTCTATACAGTGAATTTATTTTGGAATGGTCGAGAATAATTTACTTCTCAATTAATACACCTTATTTTTTAAATAATTAATATATTTCAATTTATTACAGTTTAATGTATTTTATTATATATTGCTGTCCTACTCAGTTCTTCTTATTTAAACTAAAATTTTATTGATTATATGTAGCGTATTCGGTTCTTTCAACATGTTAGTTTACATATTGAGTATTTCAAAATAGTAGTTCTTAATGTATGGGTTTACAAGTATTAAAATTATCTGTGAATTTGTGACTTTATGATGAACTGATTGATTATGATGAAACGATGCGAATACTTATTTTAAAATTGAAAAAAACAATGAAAATATTATATGTACTGTCAATTAATCAAATTGCAATGTGTAACAGTAAAATATTAAAATTAATACTTTTGAATATTTAAAAAATATCATAAACCAAACTTAACTTACTATCGAAACGCACAAACAAACCCCTTAGCGTTTTATGAATATTATATATTTACTTATTATTATGTTGATCCATTCGTCTCGATTGAAGATTAATCTGAATTCAGAGTCAGGCCTTTTAACTGTAAGAGTAAAAAAAAAATTATGATGGATTCATAAAAAGTACATACTGAGTCTATTTTAAGAATATCCTTTGAGAGTATAAAATAGAACGTGTTCTTATGGTTGTCAATAATAGTATTATTTGATATGGTAAAGCTTGTTACAGAGTCAAAGTGTGTGAGGGTTGCTATAAAGAGATGTGAACAAAATTGTTGACAGGGTTGAAAGGGGTGCTACAGAAATATCTTTTCAAATCTTGCCAAATCCTACTGCCTTTATCTCGTACAGCCTTCTGAATATATCTGCACTTGAAAAACCATTGATAATATTAAGCCTTCGACTCTGAAAATGACTATTTTCATACCAAACAGTAATATTTAATACTAACTATTGGTTGGTTAATTAGATCCCAATCGATCGTCTCTATCCAAATATAAACATATTAAATTAATACAAGTCTAATATGAGTTTTTAAAATATTTCAAATTATCTTCAGAGGGTATTTGTTGTTTGAGGATTCAAAAAAGGACTGTAAAAATATTTTTTTCCAATCATTAACTACTTAAAATTATCACAAACTCAATAAGTATAAACTACATTATTAATATATAATATTTACCTTTAAATCTAATAATTAATAAGCAATTAAACCTTGCGGTATATGTTAAAAAAGTCGTCCACCGGATAAATATTATGTATTTTAGGATTTAAACCCATGACTACAGTATTTGTTACCACTCGCCTTATTCCCTGGGCTATTAATGATCAAGGTTTACTCTGATTTCCTGTATTATTAGGTAAATACTGATTATTAACTCTTACTAGTAATAGTTTAAAAACCCTTGACGCTTAAATTATTTATTAAAATGTGAATGTTTTTGAAAATAATTTTTAATTGTCTTATTCCTAAATACATTTTACAAAAAAAACAATCATTTTGAAATACGCTCATTTGTTGATTGCAATTGTTTTATATTCCTACTGTAAATGCGTCAATGAATTAATAATTATTACTTGAAGATCGGGAATAATATTAATAAAATCCCGATCGATCGTCTTGATCTAGGTTTACTCATATTTCCTGTATTGGAAGGTAAATACTGATTATTGAGTCGGTGACCTGTGTAAGTAGTTATAGTTAAAATCATCAACAGACAATTAATTAAAACGTTGTTGTGTCTAAAAATCCCTCTATTCAGACTTTGTGGTCGAGTGGCTGTAATGTCTGAAATGTATTAAGATTCATGAAGTAAACGAGCGAGATTCAGGAAGTCGTCATAGGCATTGAATAAAGTGGATAAGTTAGTAAAAAGGGAGTTAAGAAGCCTTTTACTGCAGTATTAAAGGAAACTCTTTACACTGAGAGAAATAACTAGCGCCTCTATCGAACGATTCTGAACCATAATAATAAATTAAAAAAAAAACTTCTAAAATAGGCAAAATGTATGTAGTGGGGTTGGATTTTTATTATTTGAAAGTGTTTAAAAGAATAATTTTAATATAATATTCATTGATTTTGTTATGGTTAGCGCATCGGCCGCCAGGGGTAGTCAACTTAGGTGGTATTAAATATAATGTTGATGTAATATTGTGCTCAGTGTTGGCCGGAGCGCCGCGGCGGTCGCGCGTTTCCGTCCATTGCGTCGCGACGCCCTCCGCCACGCGCTTTTTATATATATAATAACAATATTATTAACAATATACGTATTCTCTGTTCATTTTAATATCTTTTTGGTGTGCTTTTTAAGTGTTCAAGTTTGTGCGTCTGTTTTTCAATATCTTCAGTACCGCACTCCCGAAACATGTAACGTCGCTTTATATATAAATATCCGAATTCATTACAAATATACATATTTAATAAATAAAGAATACTCATATAATAAAAATATCCGCGAAGATCTTAAGAAGAGGTCACGAAAATAAATCAAAGGGCTTTTTTTATAAGATTTATTATCATATTTTATACACAAAGGAACTAAAGATTTTTTTAATCGTAAAATGCACCTTTATTTATCTACCTTTATATAATAATTAAAAATAAACAAAAGGAGTATAGATTAGTGAGAATAATAAAAATTAATATATATTTTTAATTTATAACAATTTTTTTAGACAAAACAACGTGTCAATTAGTTTTATGTCAATCGCTTCAGTATTTATCTTATAATGCAGGAAATTAGAGTTTATCTCGACAATCAATCGATACATTCAATATGTATTTTATTAATATTCTTCCCAATCTCCCAGTCGTAATAAATGATCAAATAAATATTTTAATTACTTGAGTGGGATTTGAACCTATGACCACAGTATTTGTAACCACTAGTCCTATTCCCTGAGCTATTAAGCTGATATATTGATATGTGTACATTTTTAATAACTTGCTACTGTTTTTATGGGTGATTATTTTTTATTTTATTGAAAGAAATAGTTTAAGCGTTCCGAATTTTAGTTTTTTTTTCATTTGCTTCGTTATCATATATTTTTCTTAAAAGCACACACAATTTTAATACTTATAAGTATAAATATTTTCTATTATATTAAGTGATCATCCACACACGTTAGGCTATTATATATTTTATATTTTTTGTTATGAAAATACATTCCATTCTGATTCTAACTTGAAAATACAACTAAGTTTATTCTATAAGAATGCTTGTTTTCAAATATACAAGAATATTGTTTCTAGGTTAAAGTTAACCATACCTTCGTGGCTTTTTACCTGATTGGTTTTCGGTTGTGTTTTTTTTTCTCAGTTGAGAAATAAAATTTTCTCACCGACATTGGCGTCTTGCGGGCGCCTATTTGTTTAGCTTGAACTTCTATTTCTGATACTGGTTTAACGTCCCAGCAAATATTTTATGGGTAACCATGAAGCTGAATGTGCTCACCTAAATTTCCACCTTATAATCTAATCAGGATAAGATAAGTTAAGGTGTAGGGTCGATAAATATTTGAAGCCGCACCGTTTACCAATCACACACACTTCTCTGTTAATCAAACAAGATAAACCAAACACAAAATAACTCATCACCTTTATTAATAATATATATGCTAATGTGATGATGAAATACATCCAATATATGCATTGTGATTGCACACTCTATTAATTGTAAAATTTGTTTTGTTAAATGCATTAAAATGGCAGAATAAAGGGCTATATTCCATTAAATACTACACATTTTATAACGGAAACCTTAATAAAAATAATAAACGTTGATTAAAGGATAATCTGATGAACTGTTCGGGGTGTTTATTTGATCAATAAATTGGAATATTGTAGTGTAAACCTGTATATTATTACAAAATGTTTATTTAAGCTCTTCATATTACTCACTGAATAATTAACATGTTGTGTGTGTTAAAATTCGTTTAAAATGCATGAGTTTACTTTTTGGTTTATACATTTTATTAAAACATGATTTAAATAATTCTGGGTATAAGTCCACATTATAATAATATGCATTCACACTATAAAAATAATAAACGTGGCTTTTACTTAATAATATAGACTTTTTAGGATTTCTAATATTTCTCTCCTTTACATTGTATGTTCGTCTAAATATTATCTAAAATATTTTCACCCCATATGAGTACTTTTTTTTTCTAAAGCAAAATATAAGCTAACCAAACCATACGTGGTTACGAGTATTACCTTTATAATAATTATTAAATAATCATTAAAATATTGATAATTTAAGTGGTTGGGTGGAATAACGGCGTATACTAAAATTGTCAATTCCCAGATAATCAAATAAAACATTCATTAACGTGGTGTCTTTTATAACAAGCCTTGTAATGGTAAAAACAATTAACGGCCTGGATGAAACAAGGGCGTATGCTAAAATCGTCATTTTTGAGATAGTCGAGTAAAACATTATATTTTAATATGATCAAATATTAATAGGTAAATGCATTTAACGATGACATCCAAAAGCATTTTCACACAGTTTTTTTTTATTTACGAATGTCATTTTACAGAAAAGGCGCGTATCCTTTTATCCGTCCTTATTCTACCCAGGACGTCAATTATATTATTTTATTAAAATTATCTACATTTATAATACATAAATAATGTTTATATTGAGACAATAAAGAGATTTGAATGTAGTCAAATCCTGTGAATATGGGCTAATTTCATATTATTATGGGAATGCCTGGGAAACCACTTCTAATATATATATATATTATATATATATATATATATATATTCTTCCGTTCAGGTAATGGTGACCTGAAAAGCCCTTTCAAAGGGAAGGCGTCATGTTATTTTTAAATAAATATTTCTTTTAATTGTAGTTCGCCTTATCTCACAAAATTAAGAATACAATTACAGTGTTATCATTATCAGGTTGTGTGCGGGGGATGGTCTTATATTTATATTGTCAAGTATAGCAGGATCCGAGCAACCACCCTTAGTAATGGTGCCGTGACCTGATAGCACAAACAAGATTCCACCCCAACCCTGCTCTATCCTGCGCCAAACTAACTTTACCACAACTCTTTATGGATGAACCTTTGTTTTATTCAAAGCCTGCCTCCGAATATAACGGATACGCTTCTGGTTTATGCAGTCTCATCCATGTATAGATTAACATCACGGTTTGCTAATTACAGGTGCCGTAACACGAACACGTATCTACAAAAAATAATTTAAATATATCATTGCTCGGGGGATAAGATACGTCACTGCAAATATTTATAAAAAATATTTTAATACATATTTGTACATATTTTATACATATATTGTAGTTATTACGACTGGGAGATCGGGAATAATATTAATAAAATCCCGATCGATTGCCTTGATCCAGGTTTACTTTGATTTCCTGTATTGTAAGGTAAATACTGATTATTAAGTCGGTGACCTGTGTAACTCGTAATAGTTAAAACCACCAACAGACAATTAATTAACAACTTGTTGTGTCTTAAAAATAAACTCGGGTCGTAATAAATAAATAAATAAAATATGATTCTTCTATTAGATTCTTGCTACTATTTAAAATATATTTAGTAATAGTTCACATCACCGACAGACGGTGAATTAACACGTCGTTATTTTATAAAAAATCTCTCATATAACAATATTTATACTTGTCCATATAAATTAATTAATTAATTGTAAATTAACTCACAAATTGTCCATATAATTAATTTATTTATTTATTTGTTTACATATATACGCTCACAAGACCTTTTTTATTTACATAACAGAACAAAAATTAACAAAACATTAAAAACAAAATTATCTAATATATATATATATATATATATATATATATATATATATATATATATATATATATATATATATATATATATATATATATATATATATATACATATATATATATATATATATATATATATATATATATATATATATATATATATATACCATCATCACCTTGCCATTACAGGAAAAACCCAATACGGTTCGGCAATGATGGGCATTTGTCAGTATTATAGAAAAATGTTTGTTGTTAATGTTAATGTTTTTCTTTTAAATATTGTATTAAGGATAATACAGAGTATGTATGAAATAAAGCATTAGTAATTTGTATGTATATTAAAAAATGAAAATTTTTAAATGATGGTTGAATTAATTGATTATTAGTCGAAAGCCTTTATAAATATAAAATTTCAATGAAGAAAATGACTTTGTTGATTACTTCACTGCCTTATTTCTACTTATATTTGGTACTAAGCTTGATATTTGAAACTTTAACTAAGAATACATGCGAAAGAAAATGACGCTTAAATACAATTTAAAAATATTTTTAATATTAAATTATTAATACTAAAAGGATTATTTTAGATTATAGGAAGTGCATCATATGCAATTAAAATATCCAATATTGCGGCGACAATGTTTCGATTAACAATTTTGATTGACTTTTCAAATAATCAGAACTATTATCAGTGTGTTATTTAATTTATTGAAATAATATATTAAATGTGAGTAAGGTATCGTAAAATCGCATTTGTGTCAGTCAAAAATAACTCGCTACACGCAAAGATGTGTTTTCAAAACAACTGGCATAATATACATAATAATATCTCATATTTGTTTTAGAATAGACTGATATTTATTATAATATTTCTCTTATTTTTTATTATTGGACACACCCAATATATTTTCTATTGAGATAATATAATCTTACTGTATCCAATATTTTTTAAAAACAACATTATAATAAGATGACTTTGTAGGCTTCAATTGGGCCATTGATTATTTTCAAATTAGTACAGTCCGATAAGACTTACTATTTTAAAGTCAATTATTGCTAATGACCCACCTAAATAAATATTTGTTCCCACTGTGTAAACACGACAATTTTAATGATTATTATGAAGGTTATCGCGTGTGTCTTTTCTAACAAGTTGACCCAAATAATGAATACTACTACGACATCGTAGCAAATTATGTCGTAGTCATTAGTAATACTATCGCACTTTGAAGTTAAAAGTGCAATTCTCCTACAAAGCATGCGTTTCTTCAATTGGAAAATCTTGTTAAAGAGCAGTAGTTAATATAATTTATTAAATAAAATTGCTAAATAAGAGACAAATCTTCACAGTCAATAAATAAAAATATTAAAATGAAGTAGTGGCAAGAATTATAACATAATTTAAACAATGTTTACTTGAGTAAAATGACTAGATTCATTTCAAAATAGTATAAATTTATTTATTTATTACGCAACGTCTTAATTCATTGTCTTACTAATCGCCTTAGTATTTACCTTACAATTCAGTAAATAAGAGTAAACCTGGATCTAGACGATCGATCGGGATTTTATTAATATTATTCCCAATCTTCCAGTCGCAATAACCATTTTTTTAATTTGAACCGATGACCACAGTATTTTTTGCCCCTCGCTTTATCCCTTGAGCTATTAACGTAATTAACGTAATATTGAAAAAAACGTTTTAATTGGGTTTCAGAAGGACCTTTTAGGGATTTTGCATAATTATTACAGTAAGTTAATCCGGATTAAAAATAATGAATGGTGAAAATTATTATTTTTCCCATATAATTTTCATCATATTGTTTGATTAAAATTGCACTGTAAAGCTTGTTTATTTGAAAATATGGTAATAATTTTAATGTATTTATAATTTGGCAGCTGGCATGAAAATTACCAAAATAGATTTGGCCAAACTGCCAATAATGATGAGTCTTCTTCGTTGTAGTAAAACAAATTATATATTTTAATTCTAAAAATGAACAGTTTTTAGAAATTAGTATGTATATGTATAGAAAAAAAACACCTTGAAATGTATTAGTCTCGCAATTACTAAACGCGTGCATGTATTTTTAAAATTGAATAATGACCCAGATTAGCTGTTTGCATTTCCAGCCCATTTATGAATGGAAATGTATGGCGTAAAATACACAAAAAAATATACAATTTAAAAGCCTGTGTTTTTTTAGAAAAAAAACACCCCTAAACGAGCTGAAATTTTCCCTCCGCGTTGATTATTAATTAACACCATTATTCAGTACCTTAAAAGCTAAATTATGAAAATATTTAAAAAAATTCTACGCAATAAATAAACCATCTGTGCGTTTATTCCTCTTATAGATTTTTCATATATGTGAATAGCAAGTTTTTCTTATATGTATAAAAATGTGACTGTTTATATAAATGCCCTTCATTAATGACAATTTAATAGTAAATATTAGTAATTTTTTTTATCCGGATTAAATCTTAAGCTCATTTTTTTATATTTACGCCTTGAGGGGCTTTTTGGAAATGTTTTAACACATTTTAGTTTTTTAGACTCAATAACGTGTAAATTATTTATCTATCAGTGATCTTAACTATTACCAGTTACACATTTTTACCTTATTCTAGAAATCAGAGTAAACCTGGTTCAAGACGATCGATTGGGATTTTATTAATATTATTCCCGATCTGCATAATATCAATTTATTTATTTTTTGACTTTCCTTGAACGATGATAATAATAACGATTTTCCTTAATTACACATAATATACGCAATAAAAATTATTTTTAAGCAATAAAAAATAATCTATTCTAAACAGCAACAATATTTTTATTCACTACAATCAATGGGTGTGAATTAAAATTTTATTAAATATGTATAAATAAGCATTCTCTCTCATCAAACGTAATGAATTAGGATATCGAAGTTTATAAGATTTAATTTTCAGTCTAAAAACTGTTTAGTGAGTGAATTCCGAAATCTGTGATTTAGCCGATAAGACAATATTTGAGTTGAATTTTGATGTTGTCGAGTATAAAATTAGCGGATAGGATTCCTGCGGGACCACACAATTGATGAAATAAGACATTTGCATATTAAATAAATAAGGGATTACCCCCAATGAAGATGATATGGTGGAATTAACATACAGAATGCAGCCTTTCAGCAACGATTGCCCTGTCAGATATATGGAGACCATTGCTGAGGATACGGAGACTGAATATGAACTTGGTAAAATATATTTTATAAATAATTTTAAATTGATTTAATGACAGGCAGCGATATTTTAACTGGTCGATGATTATTTTGAAATAGTGGTAGTTTGGAATTGAAATGCGCTTACGCCGCGAATGCAAAAAGGACTGTTAAAAATAATTTTTCGATCAATAACTACTAGAAAACATGATAAAATCAATAATTAACTATCTGGCTATATTTCTAATAAACTTTATTTGAATCAAATAAGCAATTAGCAATCAAATCTCATATCTTGAATAATAAAAAAGCGCGTTCACCGGTTACGAATTATGTATGGACCAATTACAAATTCAAATAATATTATGTCTACTTGATAACATACCAAAATCCTTTTAATATATAATGTTAATATTTCACCAATCGCAGCCATTTGTGGTCATCTAGTTCGACTCTGCGCCGATATAAGAAACAAATAAGTAGTAGTATTATTATGGAGTATAAGTATTATTACTAATATGCATAAAAAATAAATATAGGGAAACTCTAGTAGAAAGAATTCTAATAATCCCAGAAATAGGTCATTTTAATACATTAAATTTTATCGATAAACCGATTATCTTATTAATGAACATATTTTGATTCATTATTGCCGTGTATTTTTTTTTCATAAACATTTTTTTATTTCAACGATTAGCAGCTTTTGTACAAGTTTTAATAAACAATTAGAAAGTATTATATAAACAAGCAAACGATTATAAATAATATCTAAAATTGATATTATTTTTAAAAATAAAGTGTAAATTTTTAATAATCTACTCGACTCAAGTTTGGTTTTACCCAAACGAACTGTTATTTAGTTTTTAAGCATTATGTTTTATAGCTTTTATTGTTGTTATTATTTATTAATCTTCATATTTGTAAATTGGTTTTTATTTTTTTCCCATTCTTTCTATAAAATTTAAATAAAACATTCTCATATTAGTTAAAAAGGTTTATATACTTTGTACACCTAAGACTATTTCCAAAGATGTATTGTTCTATCAATCAATGTTAAAACTTATATATAAAGAGAAATTGTAATATTAATAATATTATAAATAATATGGAATTTATTTCAAAAATTCTTCGTTTATGAAAACTTACCTTGTTTGCCTTGCATATTTTATTCAATAGTTTGTATTTATTTATTATTATTATTGAGATATTTTCGTATAAAATTATTATCCTAAATATACGTCAAGTGCATAAAAATGTTCAATGAATATATCAAATTTGATTATGACTGTGTTCTGTTATTAAATAATTTATCAAACAAACATGGTAGAATTCTGTTCTAAATTTTGTAATATTCCCCAAATAAGATAATGTGTAAACGGTCTCCGCTGACAAAGGATACTGAATTGTGGGTGTAAGGGTATATTGTGAAGATGGAGAATAAGATGAGGAGGGTATACCCTCGATTCAAGGAAGAAAAGAGGTAAAGAGGAAGAAAAGTTTCGGAATCAGGTCAAGTCTATACGGAATGTGGGGGCGACAGTCCAGGTCAGGATTTTGTCTTCCCTGAAAATTCTTACAAGGACATTCCAATTTTATATAAAAATATATTTGGTCGGCGAATAAATGGGTCATTTTCAATGCAATAAGACTAGTTTTCAGCGGATCAATTGATCAACTAACTAGATTGTATGGCCTTCTACTTTGCAACTACTGTTATACAATAGAACCGAGTCTCTGTTCACTGAATTGTATCAAGCCTTTAGGAAATGCCAACAATAAATTATTATTAGCTTCAAACAAAACAACGTTTGTAGTTAATTAGATTTACAAAAGCCAAAATCAAATAATCTCCTCCTTATTACGGGATTAACTTAATATCTTTTATTTACACTCGAAACAAATTTTACAGGAGAGCAAAAAATATAATTCAAGCTAAAAGACGCAAATTTCAAACATGATTACATTTTATGAAACCTTTATAAAATGGGGTTATGTTATTTTTTATTAATGGACAATTAATTCTAAAATTCAAATAGTTTGGATTTATATACATAAATATTACAATTTATTTATTAAGTATGAATTTTATATTTACTGATAATACAAAACATCTTAAGAATTATACTTAAGTATACAGTTTATAAATCTTTTTACCTATAACTAATAAGACAATTTTCATTATAATATAACAGTAAAAATAAACAAGAAAAATATATAAACCCATTATATTTTGGAGTTACGCAATCTGCAAAGAAAGCCGATAATATGAATATTTTTTATTGGCTTAAAAATACATTAAATTTATTTTAAATTCTATATTTTTTTTGACCGTGTGAAATTGTAAGTACATATTTATGTATGTACGTATGTATCTACTTTCAATTTATTTCTGATTTTTTTAGATAAAATTTTAGATGTTATGTGTCTTATATTTGGCATTTGATCTATTGCTTTTTTTATTATTATTTAAGTGTGTAAAATACAATTTTCAAAAATGTTAATAACATTATGTGTTCCAAGCCTCTTTCTGTTTATTTAGATTTTTTGTAGGGTGATAAAAAATGTGTTAAAGCCCTTCTTTTGTTATAGAAATAATCCAGGATTATTATACCCGTTATTGTGGGTATTTTTCAAAAAAAAAATATTACGGGCTTCAATATAAAATCCGCATAAAGATATCTATTTTCATTGTACACACAGAATTTCCCTCCAGGCACTTCCAAGCGTCTATCAATCCTTATCATGTTTCAGTCAAATTCTCCAATGTGAGTGAATTAAATGCACAAAATGTACGTACCAAAATGTGCTTTTTTAGTTTGAATGAGACTGTTGAAAATTTTGTTTTCAATCCAATATACACAAATAATTTAACAACATTTTTAAATATTTTAACAAGCATGAGTCGTCAGTATGCAATACTAGTACATAAATGTTGTACTTGTATAATAATCTAATCTGTGTCAATCTGACAACCTATTCAATTCAACATTTGCAATTTAACCACATTCAAACACAGGAAATACACATGGTTTTCAATTTTTTTTATTATTTATTATATATTATTAAAATTAGCTCTAACTCTTAACTCTTTTACAGACGTTAAATACCTCTTTACAATAATTTAGACTTTTTCATAATTTGATTATGTATGTATTTAAATCGTAAATTTATTATATAATACCTAATTCAATAATCTAAGTATAGATATAGTAATAAAAACTAGGTTTTATAACCCGAATTGAATTGAAAAAAGCCGTATTATGGGTCGGAAACCTTATAATATGATAATATTTAAGCTTTTTACATTTAATACACTATTGAAGTTTGTTCGATAAAGTAACATATTTTTATATACTGATACTATAAAAAAACTATTGTAATTTTCGTATTTTTTGATTCATAAATATTTTATCGCTTGAAAAAAAATTGGAAGTAAGCATTGACAAAAATTAATATGTTAATCATATTCGTTCAAATGATAAATCTTGAATTTTTTAAATCACAAGAATATTTTTGTGTGTCAATTTCATTTAAAAATAATATTTGATTATTGGATTATACGTGATCTTAATAAATCGGATGGACTTTTAAATCGCACCCTCAGATCAATCTGGATACCCAAAATCACCTAGTTCCTTTAGGCAATTGTACTTTACACATCTACAATTTTATATTACTTTATCGTCTTATTGACTGGGATACACCCAGAAATTACCGACCACAAGAGAGCCGCCTTGTGGCCCAGTGGTTAGTGTAACGGATTCGTGAGTGAAGACTCCCGGGTTCGATTCACGGCACCGGAGTCACTTGGTAGATCTAGCTTAGCAAACTAGATCTTAAGTACTCATTGCTGTGTGGTGGCCTGGGAAACCATCTCTACTATATTCTCCCGTAAAGGCCTGGCCAACCCCTTATAAATGGACTCCCGCCAATAGGGAAGGCGTCACGGTATTATCATACCCAGAATTATGAAATCTTGTAAGGGATGCCTCGCTTCATTACCGAAGGGGGTAGTATTATATAATCAATAATGATATTGGGCTGAATTGGTGCTACGGATGATGAAAGGCGACAAAACGGTGTACTTGTTATGTGCACAAGCATGGGATATGAGCATGGCTCCCTGGCGAGGGTTGGATGGATTTGGGGGTGGAAGGTGGTGGTTGGGGGATGGTGAGTAGCCGGAAGAGGGTACCACGAATAAAAGGTCAAAGGACATGCTGGAATATGTGGGTCATGACCTAAAACACACACCACCAGATAACTCCGATACCATTATACCTTCATTTGTAAAGCCAGCCCTCCCTAGATTATATCTACATACCAAACAATTACACGTAACTTGGTATCTGAACCCAAGCATGCCCTCACTAAGCATAGACAACTAGACGCCACTACTTTTTGTGTCCTGATATATATTTGGTTTAAACCTAACGAAATATTTTATACCTCATTATGGCCATTTTCTTCAAGTCATGTTAAATCTCGAGCTAGTGTCACTCGGTGATTTACGCGCCAAATTCGTTTATTTAAGATGTAGCTCGTGCTACTAGCTGTCAAATCCTAGCTAATGCGACGTTTAGATCAGTTTTGCTATAAGCATTGTGTTGTGTAGATGCCCCAATGTTATAATGAATAAATAATGACAATATTTATTAAAATGTTATGGGTAGTCAAAACGGTAACGCGACTTTTGCCCTAACCGTCGCATAGAAAATGGGGGTAAAGGGCCCCACGGTTAACTGACATATCGACGGCTTAATCTTAATTGTATGATGAAATGAAGAATTAATTGTAAGATAAGATGAAAAAATGTCAATGTGAAAATGTGTTTTTCCGTTTGCAGATAAGCTGTTCGATATAACATTCTTGGGGCATAAAAAATATCCATTAAAATTGAGGTATCTACACAACACAATGTTTAAAGCAACACCGATTTATACGTCACATAACCAAGATGGCGTGCAATCAAAATAGTAGTGGGAATTTTGCTACCACATAAACACGGCAATTTACACATTGGTTCTATTCTCACATTGTATGAATATTTTTGTCTAAAAGAATATCTAATATACTCATATCTCAAGTTTCAAGCAAAACGATAATAAATTTTTCCCCATCCCGATACTGCGCTTTTATCCACTTTTATCATGAAAGAAATACCGAAAATATTTTTTTTTTCAAATACAATATGAATCTATATGAACAACAAATCTCTTTTTTAAATAAAGATTAATTTTATTATTAATTCCATGTTAAAATTAAACCCTGTAATCCGCGATATTTTTTTTGAATAATTAAGTTTTGCATTAAATTGCTTATTATTTTTATTTACCATAAAAATTATCAACATATTAACGCATTTTATAAGAGTGGGTATTATCGATTGGCTTGATAGAAATATAATATAAAGCCTTTGCGAAAGTTGCCTCGCAAAAATATAAAGAGAATATGATATTCATTATTATCATTGAATTTAGTAATTTTAATAAGTGTTGTTTAAGTTTCAAAAATGATACAATCACAAATATTTAAAAAAAAAAACAGTATTTGTATGTATGTATATTTAGCCAGACTGTTCGATGTTGGCAATGGGGAATTGGCAACAAACACGTCCATTGTACAATTTATTATTTCCGCAGTATTACAATTCGGGTCACTATATTTCCTTTAATATCTCTTATATACATGTTTGTATTATTTTCATTAAATACATAAAATGAAGGAATGTTTTGTTATACGCCTCGCTCGCTTGTTATATTGATCCACCCTGTGAAAACTTTCAGGAGGTAGCATTCGTAAACTTCACAGAATATATTCTATCAAAGTGATATTATTCGATACACGGAGTTTGATATACAGGGTTATCCTTCTACAGCTTGCATTTTAAACTACTGGTTATTATATTACGGATGAATAACGCTGGGATATATTAAAGACTTGTGTATTGGCCACCGCGCAGCTGCTAATTGACCCCATTGGATTATTATTTGTGGAGAACTTTAATATATTATTGTTAAGAAATAGATCAGTATTGATTAGGTACTGAAAAAATAAAGATTAGTGCAGTAGAAAATTGTGCAAGGACAGTCTTGGATTTTTATACACGAATATACCTTAATGCCTTCCTTATTGATGGGTCTTCAATGAATATAGTAGAGCTGGTTTCCCAAGCCACCCATAACAATGATTCCTTCAGATTTAGTAGATCTACCAAGTGACACCAAATGGATCGAACCCGAGAGTCTCACTCACGAATGTGTTAACATAATACTACCGTTTGAAAGAGAGACACTCTCGCATATATCTTGGACCACTGTATTTATTTTATTTATTATACAGCTTAGAAGTCGTTGATTTCTGGATGAGTATAAGTTGGCAAAACTATTTACGTCAATAGACGTCGCTTTTAGAACCATGGTCCGCCGAAATATTTACAGGAATAGACTAATTCTGACTGTGCAAGTCAGCCGGAGAAGTCTCACTGTGCAATAAGAAATACAGGAGAATATCAAACTATTTGTTTATAAAAAACTAGTAGATTTGGATCCTTAATAAAGTGTTATTAAATTTCTTGTAAACTATTCTAAATTCTACTTGATTTTTTTAAATTTATTTATATACGCCCCGATTGGTTTTTTAAGAAGGATTTTACGAATTTTGTTTTTTAGACACAAAAACGTGTTAAATCATTGTCTTTCTGTGATCTTAACTATTACTAGTTACACAGGTCACCGATTTAATAATCAGTTTTTAGCTTACAATACAGGAAATCAGAGTAAACCTGGATCAAGACGATCGATTAGGATTTTATTAATATAAATCCCGATCTCCCAGTCGTATTAACGGATCAAATCACATTTTTATTAGCAAAATAAAAATGTAAAGCTTGTACGTAACCACCCTGTATTAGTTGTTAATTGGTGAAATTGAGATGTCACCCTAGAAATTACCGCAGATTTAAGAGACAAGGGACACTTTCGACCCCTTCTAACCCCTGAAAACCCACCCCATTAATGTGAAAATGGTTACATTAATCTTTTGACATTATTTAAAATGGCAGTTTTCCAATATTCAACCACTTCATATTACACCTCGGTGCATATAATTTATATTGAGGACGCAGCAGACTGTAAGATATTGCATCGAATCTCGTTACACTTAAACCTACAATATTATTAATAAAATAGAAAATCATTTATTAAAAATAAACGGGTCTCTTATTAGAATTGCTGATATTTCTGGATACAGAGACCCAATTCTGTCTCTATACCCACGTCAAACATCTGAAATGTCTTGCTTGAACCCAAAAAGTCACTCTGATATTCATTTGGCGAAACTTTCTCTCATTTCCAATGGGAAAACTTTAAATAATAAAAGGGACAACCTGAAATTAATATATAAACATTATTTAATGATGATAATAATCCTGAAAAATTGATAACCTTAATACACCTTTTAATTTATGGGTATATTGAAGGCCAAATCAATAATCTCGTTAGCATAGTGGATTGTGCACCGAAGCGTTAATTCGAAGATGCAGGTTCCAGTCCTGCATGAGTTGTTTCGAGGAACTTAAACTTTAAACTGATGATTCTAGAATTTAAATTGTTGATTATTATGATTTTAAATTAATCATGAATAAAATTATATCAAAAATTTGTATTTACTATTCTAATGATTAACTCAATACGTCTCAATGTTTTCTTCGGCCTTTCTCTTTTAATTTTTCAAATTAACTCTGTAACGAATTTTTTACTCACACATACAATGGCGAGGGCATAGATATAAACATTAGATATCGCAATGCATAAAAATAATTCGTGCAATTTCGTGTAAACCCGTGTATTGTTGCACTCTTCTCTCCTATTCGATAAAGGCATAAGTGTGTCTCCCTCACTCAACACAGTTATAGTGACCACTGAGAGTGGTTGTGACAATACTTTACCGATTAAAACGCAATAATATTATAAACATGTTAAAGAAGTAGTGTTTGGTAAAAAGTGAGCCTAGATGTATTTGAGTGTATGTTTGAGTCCATATGACATGTAGTAACAATGCATTTACCCATTTTACTGTGAAATATAACTGAAGATATGAACAGAGATGTTTACAGTATAATGTTTGCCAGGTAACTCATGTTTTTGGCCACTTGATCCACTTGTACTAAACACGCATTTAGCCACTCATGCGATATCTTATGTTTATATCTATGGGTGAGGGTATATTTCGACAAAATCAAATTTTAAACACAATTACACAAATTTAACAATAATGATGTGACAAATTAAAAGAGATAACAAAATACACAATAGTCAGGCACTTCTTAAGTGGAGTACATAAATTGTCAACAGTACACTCACGCACTCTGGGCGGCTCCTTACCCACGCCTCTTCAGCTGGAATACACAACTCTTGTTTTTATCAAAATTAACATTCAAAATATGTTTTATTCTGCTTTTGATTATTAATTAATATTCTGCCTATTGATTTTTGCATCAATCTAATTGTAATAAATAAAAAGAATATATGAGGGTGATTTAAAGGATTGTCTGGCTATTGAGAGGGTTAATTGTAATAAGTGGTGTGTGACACTATTTGTAATTAGTTTTTAACTACACAACATTAATCTACTAAATGGGGCTCGAATCCCCAAGTAGGTATATTAATTGTATAATTGAGTCTGCCAGCGACATTTTAACACATTTTTGCACTCGAATAATTTTAATAAATATCGAGGTCGGTTTTGGTAAGGAATTGAGTTGGCCTCGGAAAGCTAAACTTTTGATCAAAAAACTTTTCGGCCGGTTAATTTTGTTTTTGTTTTGGCATAACCGTTTCAAGCATAATGTTTATTGCTTACAGATAAGGTGAAGAAGAAGTATGCGAACCTTAGCGATGGTGGCTCAGTGGTTGTGGTACAACTGGAAAGAGGCAAAACAGGATTGGGACTCAGTCTTGCAGGACATCGGGATAGAAGTAGAATGGCAGTGTTTGTATGTGGTTTAAGACCTGGAGGAGTAGCCCAAAGACATGGAGGAGTTCAACTAGGAGACGAGATACTTGAGGTATAATTATTATTACGTTATTAAATCCAGCACTTAAAACAGTTATTCTAAACCAAAATCCTTCTAAGCTTCAGTCCAATATAAAAATGTTTGTAAAATGTCGAGAAATTCTAGATGATCAAAGAAAATATATACAATAAAAGCTGAGGTTAAGTTCAAATATTATCATACATACATACCTATACAACTAATCATTAATTTTATGCAAAAATCCCACTGCAATTTAAGTACAGATTATTTATTTATTTTAATGGTTTAATATTGGATACTTACAAATTGAAATTTTTCGTAAGTAAAGATAATAATAGGATATATATCATTGATTAAAATAATAAATTGCTCAAAAATATCCCATAATTGTAATAAAATAAACAAAAAAAGCTTTAGTAATAAATTCTTAAAAAAAATATTTGTTTTTGGTAAATTTATTCTTATGTTTATGACAATTTATAAAATTGTCCTTTGTGAGACAATATATTTTAGCAGATCTCGTCCAAGTTGGTGTAATGAAGTGCTTTGACTTATTCGAGCTCTGCGACGATTTCTTTTAAAATATTGCTTTATTATTTTATTTCAACTCTCTGATATTTAAACAATATATTATATGATATACATTTACAGTTATCATACATAAATTATTATATTCATATTCACAAATTGAATGCAAACTTCAAAAATTGTCCGACAGTTAATATATTTTACCACAATAAAGCAATATAATAAAAATGTTAACCGTGCAGTGCTCTACAATAGAAAGCAATTGAAAACCTATTTTTTTCACCTTCTTGGGTTAGGTCTGGTTATAAGATAATGTATTTTTTCATTTCAGTAAAAAGTCAAATCCAGGTGTAAAATATACTCTCCTCCATTTTCCACCTTCTTGGATTTATTCGTTTTAGTTTGACTGCGCTCTTTGTCCTTATATTGGTTTAACTTTAACAAGACTTCATCGTCCACAAAGTGAACTTTGAGAAGCACTGGTATGACAGCTTTTATTTTTCCAGGTGAACGGCATAGTCCTGCACGGAAGGTGTCACCTGAATGCTTCAGCAATCATCAAAGGACTTGCCGGTCCAACTTTCAAAGTCATTCTACTCAGGTAAGACCTTATCCATTATCATTATCATAAAACACATTTTAAAAATACCTTCACCCTGTTTTAATATTTTATATATATTTTTACAGGAGGAATAAAGCATTGGAGGACGTTGCCGTGAAGCCTCTCACACAATTTCCAGTGTCTCTAGAGGACGAAGTGAGTAACTCGTTTTGCATGATTAAATTTTCATTCCATTTTTTTTAAAGATAATTAATCCCCGCCGTGCTTAGTAAAAGGTTCATTTTAATTAATCAACTCGATTATAAAATTAATCTCTTAAATTATTCTGGATGATAATAGGTTTAATTAATTATTAAAAAACCCACCCACTTGAAAACGATTAAGACAGACATTATATAATCATTAATTACCACTTAATCAGAAAACTTACTGTGAAACTTATTAATCGCGGGATATAATATAATTAATATTTATTTAAAGTGTATTAATTAAATCAAATATATTCAATATGTTGTATAATGGATGTGATCCTAATACTAGCTCGTATAAATCTTATAAGGATAGAACCAATTGAGATATTATTACGAAGCTGTACAACGTGATTGAATAATTTGCATACGCTGTTATTGTAAAAGGTTTCTAATGGCAATTTAATTCAAATTTAAATTGATATGATTTTATTTCATAGGCAAAAAGGACTGGAATGAATTGAGAATATTTTAGAGGGTAATAGGGTATTGCGAATTTTTTTTATCCAATTTTAAAATATTAATTAATTACATAGTTGGATATCGTTTGAGCCATACTTATTTTAAATTTGGATTAATTATTGGCTGAAATAAATATATTTGATAATAATTGTTGTGCCAAACTGTGAAATAAGTTAGGTTAGGTTAGTTAATTTAAACTGTGAAATAAGATAGGTAATTAATTATTAAAAAATATTTTACACCATGTATTTTTTAGTTCAAGTTCTAACTTACTAACTACACAATTTTTCATATTCTTTTTTCATCTCAAATTAAATCAAAATCATTCATTTATGTGTGTAAAATATTCTATTGAATATAACTGTTTCGTAAAATTTTAGTTTTATGGAATGAATGAAATTTAATTTGTGATTTTCTTAAAAACATTATATTATATAAATTAAATAGTTTTATATACATACAATGAAAAAGTGTGAATTTGAATTAAAAATGGTTGAATTTGGTATTAAAATGGCCTAAAGTAAATTAAAAACTATGTATAATATGATGAAATTAAAATCAAAGTGTTTTTTTTTAATATTATTTCCGAATATATATGGCTTGTATTATTTGGGATTATTGTAATTTAATGAAAAATAATTTTAAATAAATCAAATAAGCAATGCCCTCTGTTACTTTTGCACGGAAGATAAATAACGATAACTGCGCGTAATTTATTTTTTGCAAATTGTATATTTTATTAATGATTTCTACTTATTGTTGAAATCCAACCCAAAGACCTCATCTATTATTTATTAGAATGTATTTTGGTTAGATTGGCAAATTCGTGACCGGTTTTTTATATTTTTTTGTATTGATTTTATCAACACAAGCGCAATTACAAAGATGGTCTTTTTTATTATATTCGCGTGTATTTTTTAATTACTGTGACATATTTAATTGCTTTCGAATTAAAACATTTCTGCAGATGAACACAATTCGTAGTAAAAACTTAATTCATCCTGTTTAAGATTTAATAATTATTATTTATTGTAAAACACGTTGTATGTTTAATTAATAACGTCGTTGTTTTGACTGTCGATCAAATTACCTTTACGTATAAATCAAAGCTCATATTTCAATTAACGATAATTTAATTAATAAATAGACGAATTTAAAAAAGTGCAAATCAATATGTTGTTATCTAATATATTGTTAAATTACCAATCACAGCCGTTTGCGGTGAGCTAGTTCACTTAAAAAAATCTGATAAAACAATCATGTCAACTTTATTATGGTCGTTTGCTGGTCTCAAGGTGTCCCATTTGAGCAAAACTAATTGTATTTTTTTTACACACGCGTTTTAAGCTGTAAAATAGTTAATCGTTACGCGTGTCAAAAGTTTGACATTTGCTTTTTATTAAAAAAATAAATTCAGCAAATTTAAGAGTGCTTCTTGAATCAATGTATTTTTTATAACATTTTGAAATTGTCGCCAATATTTCTCAACGTTGAAATTTTGCAATGTTATCACGTTTATGTATGTATGTATGTGTGTTGTATTTATGCATGCTCGTGTGTTGTAAACGCGTTCCAAATTCAAAAATTCGAACGGTGGAATAATAACTAGTCGAGGCGCGAACAATTTGTAAAATTAGCATATGAATTAAATATTTTAAGAAATAGTCATATTATCGGACAATATCACTAATCACAGTCGTTTACGGTAAGTTAGCTCACCTATGCGCGTGTATACATCTTGACATTATCTCTACAAATATCGTAAAGTCAACTGCACATGCAAAAAAAATGTCACATCCTGTTTGCAATATTAACATTAAATGGAAACGTTATCATATTATCACGGTGCATGGTAATAATTATTATCTTGTGTGCTTAGAGGAGGTTTTTTTTCTTTATTTATTTGGAGAGATCTAAATATAAATTTTAATATTTATCCTAGACAGCCTATTTGTTTTACACTCTATTCATACATTAACACCAAAACTGACATTAATAAATTATTAATTACGCAATGTAAAGTATAAAAAGTATTCAATGTAATGTTTATTTATCGTATGATGAACAATAATTTTGAATAATAAATTACATGCATACAAAAAGCGAGGAAAATGTGAGGTTGTAGAAAAAAAAGCATATTGGAAAAAATACCGAAATCTAAATAATTTTAAATAATATTATTGACAATATACGTATGAGGTTAGGTAAGAATTAAAATAATTACAAATTCGGCCCAGTCCGTTGCGGCTAATCATAAATCATCATTAATGCGATGTAAAACGTTTTATTGAACAGGATGAATTTAATGAAAAATTATTCATATGCTAGTATGATTATTTATTTATAAAATGTATATATGGAGTATATTTAGTTAATTTACAGCTCTTATGATAAGTAAAAAAAAAATAAGATAACACTATTTATAAGTTTCAGAATTGAGATTCACTGTAAAACTCTTCTTCTTACCAAATAATTAAATTAAAAATAATTTATTGTTTTCGATCTTGAATTAGGTTCACTCTAATTCCCCGGTTGATAAAGTGAATACTGAAGTGACTATTTTGATCATACATTCAATAAATACAACAATAACTATTGACTTTTATTTAAAAAGATATAAGAACGAGAGTCATCTTAATTACCCTCTGCCCTTTAAGTGTTTATGTCCAATTTGATCTCAAATAGTCTCATTTTAATAAACTACACATTTCATATTGATTCCATAAAAATCATCAATCAAGAGTCGCCCTATCTGTGGCCTTGTGTAACTTTCACAGTTTAACAAATTTTCATATTATAATACCTTCAGACAATTCTTTGATTCTTATATTTGTAAAACATGTGTTAAACTTCAAACATTCCCAGATGTGCTTTAACTTACCATCAAATAGTGTGATTGGTCAAGATATAACCAACCACAGCTGTTGAGGTAAATTAGTTCGCTTCTGTGCAAAGTTCCCACAAAAAATGTGTAAAATATACATATTAATGATCAACAGATCACTGATTTTGAAAGCTTGATACCCTTGAAAATTTTGATTTTTTTTATTATTTTTTACGTATAAAAACTTGTTTATAAATCAAGTTAAATGATTTGTAATAAATCGCCTAAATATACAACATGTCTTTAATTGAACTTATAATTGAGAAATATTTTAAAGGTTTTCATGTAATGCCAACACGACCATAAAAAATAATTTATTAATGAACCACACAAAATTAAGTGAACAGTCTTAATAGATTATTATTTTAATAAGAAAAATAATTTTTTTTCGTGGACGTGATGGCCTTTAAAATATTTGAAGTTCAACAAAAGACATGTTGTATATTATTAATAAATATTTATTTTTATTACTTTTGGGCTCTTTATTAGTAAATACTAAATTAAACCTTTAAGATTTCCATTATTTATATACTGAAAAAATAATTTGACCCGTGGTTCGTGGACGTGTAGGGCTTTAAAATATTTGAAGTTCAACTAAAGATATTTTTTATATTGATTTTGAAAGACGTCGACAAGCCTAGCTGTTGAAGCCATGGTCCACAGAAACGTTTACAGCAATAATAGACTGAACGAGGCGTCTAATAAGAAAAATCTGCCA
Organism: Agraylea sexmaculata; assembly: GCA_022606485.1. Lineage (NCBI taxonomy): Eukaryota > Metazoa > Arthropoda > Insecta > Trichoptera > Hydroptilidae > Agraylea > Agraylea sexmaculata. The sequence continues at coordinate 60,034 of JAGTTH010002293.1, forward strand.
TAGATATAAACATTAGATGTTGCACTCTTTTCTACTATTTGATAAAGGCATAAGTGTGTCTCCCTCACTCAACACATTTATAGTGACCTCTGAAAGTGGTTGTGACAATACTTAATAATATTTTAAACATATTAAAGTAGTAGTGTTTGGTAAAAAGTGAGGCTAGATGTATTTGAGTGTATGTTTGAGTGTATGTTTGAGTCCATATGACATGTAGTAACAATGCATTTACCCATTTTACTGTGAAATATAACTGAAGATATGAAGAGAGATGTTTACAGTATAATGTTTGCCAGGTTTTTGGCTACTTGATCTACTAGAACTAAACATGCATTTAGCCACTCAATCTATGCTATAAATAAAATTGCTTCGATTCTCGATGGTTAATTTCCAATCCGTGTGAAATGGACTTGGTATTGAATTTGTGATTGAATAGTGCGTTGCCAGGTGTGGTTATAATTAGACGGCAATAATAATAATTGTTGTTGTTCATTCACTAGCGGCTAGTTTGAAAGCCGATTGTATATTAGTGTGTGTTTGCAATAATTGTGTGTACAATATTTTATTTATCAACTGGTTTAGTAGCGACCGAGTCGTCGTGGCGGAAGGTTGAATGTCGCCGTCGCGTTCGACAGTCTTCCTTTTAAAAAACACTCCAATCGAATTGATTCTATTAAAGTGTACTGTTTATCATCATCAACGGTGACTCATTGTCGGACGTGTGTGATTATTTTTAAAGTAATTTACCTGTAAAATACCTGCTGCACTGTTTGTATATATAATTTCGCCTCGTGTTTACGATACGCGTTCGCGCACACGAGACGGACGGAGCGTTCCAATAAAATATTTAACAAAAAAAAAAAAAACAACACAAACACATATGCGCGATTTTGTTGTGAGACGCGCCAATTTTAAAAATTTAAAATGAAAATTTTAGACGTGTTTTTGACATAATAAATATTGTGTTGCATCGAGAAAACGGCTGATTTCCCCCTCTGTCTAGACGGCTGTGCTCTTAAGAAACCGTACTGTATCAATATAAATTGTATTATATCCAATATTTCAATTATATAATTGAGTCAAAAATAAATTCGGTTTTGATTACATATAATTTGTGAGTTTGATAATAATTGATTGCTGGGTGGTGAATTGAATACTCATTTATTATACCGTTACAAATATACTCAATACTAGGTGGACATTTAATCAATGAGTTTATTTTTTAATTGAGTGGCTGGGTGGAATAAGGGCGTATACTGCAATTGAAACTTTCGAGATATTTAAAAGGATATCCAAAAAAAATGTATGCACAAAAAACAATTTTTTTATATCAAACGGCTTGTAAGTGTACAATCATATAATTTAAAACGATGATATCCAAAAGATTTTTTTTAGTTTATATACGACAAAGGGCCTATTGCATTATCCGCCCTTATTCCAACAAACGCAAAGCATCAATTTAATTATTTTTTTCTACTCATAATAATAATCGTTCTATACTAATCCGAAATAAAAATGTATGTAGCTTAAACAATACCCGAACTGTGTAATTAAAAATTAACTTAATTTATTAATTAGCTTACATTTGCTTTAAATTTTTTTAAAGCAAAAGCAGTAGAGCAAGCGGATTAATTAAAAAAAGCTATTTATATATTTTATATACAAGTCTTGATTAAGTCTCTAATCGAATTAGACATTTCGATTAAAAAATTAATATGAAATTGACTTGTAAAGGTAAACAATTAATATTTTATCATGTGTGGGTTGCAACTTGTGAATATCGAAGGAAATTTATATATATATTATGTTAGAGAACATCTTTAATAATTATGAAATGTTAAGATTAATATGTTTATTTTGTATCACTTGATCTTTATATTTTGTGATTAAATTGTCTATAAAAAATATCGCCTTGTTGACATTTCCATCAAACGCCGGCTGTTTTAATGTCATCAATGATTTTTTCGTTATATTTAACGTGTCGTGAAATATTGTATTTTGAGTGGTTATTATTATGTTTTTGTCATACAGCTCGAATGTTGTATTGTATATTTTTTGCTGTACATATTGTAGAGAGGAGGTCTTTTGATTTCTGTTTTATTAGTTGATTTGCCTGTTGGTTAACTGTCAATTTGGTTGGATTGGTTCAGTGAGGCTATTTTGCAATTCCCACATGCGATAACGAGTGGCTTTGATAACGTTATCCCGACATACACCGGTAGCAATTACTCATTTCATTACATTGCCTTCAATGGGACAACAGGATAAACAAGTTCAATTATTTTCAATAATAAAATACAATGAAATCCTTCGTATTATGTGTATAAAGGATTTCGCCATACAGTGTAGTCTTCATATCGTAGGCGCCTGTTGGAGCATAAACCCACACTATCGCCTATCATTTTGATATTTTGCATTTTAATACTAAAAATAAATAAATAAAGCGTGTAGATATAAAGACCAATGGCCATGGTTCAAATCCCTTTTAAATAAATAAAAATATTACGACTGTGAGGGATTTTTCTGTAATTTATTAATGTTCCATAGTATTTTATCACGAAGAGTATTTTTATTCAATAAAACATATGGAAAGGGTGAACTAGAAATAAATAAAAATATTAATAGTGCTTTTGGAATCGAGTTTGGGCCACCGTCTTGGAATTAGAAGTACTCAGTAGTGACTGTCGCTTGTATATTGTGTCTGTTAAATACGTTAGTTATTACAAGTCCATCCTTTAGATTGATTTGATCGGTTATAAGGACAGGGAGATCGGGAATAATATTAATAAAATCCCGATCGAACGTCTTGATCCAGGTTTACTCTGATTTCCTGTATAGTAAGGTAAATACTGATTATTAAGTCGGTGACCTGTGTAATTAGTAATAGTTAAGATCACCGACAGACAATTAATTAACACGTTTTTGTATCTAAAAAAACAAAATTTGTAAAATACTTCTTAGTAGAATTTAAAATATTTTTTAAGGAATTTTCTAATAAGCGTCCAAATCTAATAGTTTTTTTTAAATAATTATTTTGAATAGTTTGAGATTCTCCTGTTTTTCTTATTGACGACTCTCAAACTATGAAATAAATAATAATTAATAAAATAAATAAAATTTGCAAGAGTGTCTCTCAATCAGTAGTTTTATTTTATTTGTATTAAGTAAAAAAAATGATTAAATTAATTTTTAATCCCTTGATTATAAGCATAGCTTAAGTGACTGTACAAATCTGTTTTTATTATTGGAGCACTGCACGCAATATTTCTAAAGTATTTTAAAGTCTTAAAAAAAGTTGTATATAAAATATAATATTCAAATCAAAGTGAACTGAACCCGTTAAGTATTCAAAATAACAAGTTTATTAAATTGATTATAAATAATTACGCAGTTGTCAATTATTGATTTGATATCAAATTGTTTATTACACACAAAGTATGGAATATTACTAATAATTATTTCCAATCAACACGGACACATTATTATAAATAAAATATTTGTCATCATTTAGTACTTTTTGTTGTTTACACAGATCGTTAAAAAATCTCCATTTGATAACAAAAAAATAAAAAAATAATTGCTTTTAAAATAGCACAAATTTTTATTTCATTTGAAGCGTATCGGTCGAATTATTCGGAATGTAAGGAAAACTTCATGGTCATTGAACTCAGACACGATTTTTTTTTATATTTAATTTATGTAATATATTAATTATGCATATTAACTATCGGTAACTCTTCTAAACAAAATAATATAAATTTAATTTAAATTACGTTAAGAGTGTTTTATGAACAATATTATCTCATATTATGACCTGGAACATTTAATTTATAAGCTATTTTATCTGCTCTACAGGTTTTGTTTATACCTAATATTTTCAACTCGATTTTATTGTTGATTGTGTAGAGTACACTTCAGAGTGAAAAACCCGCAAACGTTTTTGATTGGTCGAATTCGATTATTAATTAATTTTAAGTGTGTGCTCTAACAATCAAATACGTTTGTGGGATTCCGGCTGGTGTTGTCAAATTATATTTATACACTCTTAAATATATAATTTTACGCGGTGTATCGATGGAAGGGCACAAAAGTAATAAAAAAATAAGTAAAATAACATGTATTCAATTGATCTTCAAATATTTTATTTTGCATTATGTAATGCTAACGAGACCAAGAATAATTAATTGATGATAAAATAATTTATTAAGACAGCTTGTATTAAATACACGATACAATAAAAAATCGGTACCATAGTTTAACAATTGTGTCTCTCTTATATTAAATATTTATGGAACGCTTCGTCCTGACTCATTCGATTTTTTTACATAGTGTGGAGAATACACGAGACTTTGGTTTAGTATTTATTTATGAAAATGTATGCATAAATGTGGTGAGTGATGGTGGATACAAAGGTATCAAGGTTAGGACAAACTAAAGACGATAGCAAAGTGACAGTTAAGGACAAGGACTTGGAAAGGGACGGTACCAGGTTCAATATGTTGTTCGCTAGGGCTGTCAACAAAATCATACATCTGAAGATCGCGTGTCTATCAGCAAATAATGTGAGTAAATTTTAATTGAATATTTATTACGTGTCGCAAAACAATCGATGCAAAAATAATAGTAATAGAAGAAGGCGTGTGATTCTATTCATAGTAAATGTCTGCAGCACTTCAGGTTGTCTGATGTTCAGTGCCCAGGGAATTTTACAGGGTTGTGTAAAAAAACTATTAATTATTATAAGATAGGCTAAGAAGAAAATGACGATTTTATTGGCCCATGGTCGGCGTAACCAATTACGAACGTTCTCGGTAAATTATCGTAATGCAATGTTCATACTCGTCTAACGTGAGACAACATCAAAAAAACGATCAAAAGTACAGCAAAGCAACTCTATTACCGTCTTTACGGTGTACGTTTACGGCGAAGCACGTCTACGAATCCCAAGCTTTAATGTATTTTGTATAATAATTATTATTGGGGCATTCAGTTCCATAAACATGGACTCAACATTCGATATATTAGCAGGCCATACAACTAGATGTATAAATATTAAGACGACGGACCAAGTAGATGAGTTTGGGTGAGACAAAACAAATTGTTTAAGCGCAATGAATGTAAGTTCGTATGAATTCTCGATAGAGGTGTACATCGCTTTTCATTACCGTGGTTTAAATACTGTTTAATAAACTTGATTATAGTGTTGCCTCAGTCAAACTCTTCTGCTTGGTCCGCCATCTTGATATTTATACATCCAGTTGTATGACCTGATAATATATTAGTGCATCGCGACACGTAACGTCATGAAGTATGAACCCACATACGGCCCTTTTAATGCAAGAATGCAAAATGCATCTTCACGATTTTACACTAATAAAATCCAAAAACGTCCAAACAGAACGCGGCGAACTGTTAATATAATATATGGAAATATATGAAACTACATTACGCGCGTTTATTATAAAATTTATTTTAACACACTGACAGTTCTCCGCGAACAGATTTCGCGAGGTCTTAATAAAAATCGTAATAGCTCAGAGAACACAACCATTGTAGTCTCGAATTCAAATCCTGCTCAAATAAAAAGAAAAACTATTGCCACTGGGAAATCCATCGGTCTACGTTTACTATGATTTCCTGTATTTAAAGGTGTATTAAACATACATAATGATATCGGATAAATAGCACAGTTCCAATAAAAAGTGCCATGAATTCGTCCAAGTACTATAAAATTAATTTTGTATTAAAAATATCATGTATTTCTATGGTGTTATAAAAATGAGTGATTTTTTTAATCGCGTAAATTGTTAATATTGTATCATATTAAATTTTTATGATTTAAAATTCTTTATTTATTAAACTGGCAACCCTGTTACGGTGTTGGAAAGCATTTGTCATTGTTGTTGTGATCCTTTTTCTTATACTCAGCACATCTTCTAGACCTAAACTGCGTTACTCTACGCCGATTTATACCATAACATTTTATATACACATCATTATGTTTATTATATTTAAAATTATAATAATTGAAGATTATTTTAGCATAAAAAAATATATTATTGATGCTGAAATTCGCAGATAAACAAACATTCAACGATTAAAACAATACATTGATATTATTTTAAATTCGCCACATTTTAGTTTTCTTCCGACTACTGTCGTATATTTTTATTAACAATAGATTGTTTTAAATTAAAATTAATGACAGTTAATTATACTCTATTCGCTCGTACAAAATAAAAAACCCACGTAAAATTAATGTTATTATAAATAGTAGCAGATATCCTAATATCTAATTCTTCATATTGATCTTATGTACATTTTTTTAAATATTAATATGGCCAGTGTTTTGATCAGATCAATTTATTGAAAAGCTTCGTTTGATAATTTTATTGATCGATATTTTCGGAGTGTATTGATTTATTTACCCTCGGCTATTCGTAACTATTTACTGTTCAACCACAAAACATTTTGCATAATTGAATGATTCATTCATTGTCACTTGATATGTTTGTACTTGGAGGTAACAACGACTATACAGTAAATATGTATGTAAATAAACAGACGTTCAAAACACAGCTGTTTTCGTTTTAAATTTCTGAAATAGTTCTAGTTTTCTGTGGCGATATTTAATGCTTTGCTATCAATCGATCGTTTATAATATTAATAATTAAATCATTAATTTTTTTCACATATTTTCATCTCATTTTTTATACAGTGTATCGATGTAAGAGCGCAAAGATAACTTCAATTCTTCAGTCTTTAATTTAACTTCAAATATTTTATTTTGCTTTCATGTAATCCCAACACGACCAAAAAGTAATTTATTATGACGGTTTGATAATCTTGTTATTATTATTTCTGTGATGGAAGTATCGTATGGCAACACTTTTCACTTAATTTTCATACTTCGTTGACCAGTAATATATTTTTGTGAAGGCCTTTAAAATATTTGAGGTTCAGTTAAAAACATTGTTTTATAGTTTAAAAGTCGTCGGCTGTTGGATGAAATAAAATAGCAACATTCTTTATAACGACATACCGTCGGAGCCATGGCCAGTCGAAATGTATATACGGAATATATACTGAACAATGCAATATTTTTATTTTATTTATTTATAAATACATATTACATTATTATATCATACTACAGTACCACTAAAGCATTACGGGAGATCCCAAGTAATGATAATGCAGGACTTGTCAGTTATAAATATGAAATAATATGAATATGAAAAATATGAAAATCTCAAATTCTTTAAAACTATTATTCAATAAATATGTTTTTTGATTGTTTTTAATAAACATTCGTTAAAGTAGCATAAAAATAAATCCATTAAAGTTTAAAAATCGTCATTTATTGAATGAAATAACAGTTTTTATAACGACAGCTCGACAAGGCCGGTCGAAATGTTTACATCGATAATCGAATGAGCGAGGCGGCTACACAAAATATGAGAATCTCAAACTTTTTTTCAAAGTATTATTAAATAAATAAAGTAGTAATAAATATTCTTTAGTGACAGAGAAATAAAAAAAAATCCATTGAATAAATGAACTAATTTTCTCAGGTTGTCGAGCTTTCAAAATTTAGTTTTCTCAAAATTAACGGGATTATGTATTTTACAGTAGAGTGTCACATAACAAGCAAAAATAATTGTGAACAACCCTTAACATTTCGCATAAAGAATGACGCAGAAAAAGGTTTTAATAATCCACTTAAAAATATCCTCTAAGAAAGAGAAAATGATTAACTGTAGAAATGAAGCATACTGAGTTAAATTCCGTAATCATGCTCGTTATAAGAGGTTGCATTGTACATAATATCATATTATTATTTTATAATGATCAAACTTCTTGTTTCTACATTATTAAAGACAACATTGTATTAAAATATATGTAAATATATGTGAATATTATTATCCTTGAACCGGGTCGAATGGTGTTCGATAAAAATACATCTTATCTCACCAAAATATACACAATAACTTATTTAAACACACGAGAGAAATTACACAAAAATTAAACTCAAATGAATTACAATCTATTTTTCTGTAAAATACCTTGAAACTGTCGACAAGTTTGCATGCCTTATCTTTCTGTCCACTATGAACTGATTTTTTTATCAATTAATTTAATTTACATTGTATGTTGACTTAATCGTCATATGACAGGCTTTGGTTAAAATTATCCTCTTTTTTTAATTATGATATTATCACAAAAAATGTGGGTATTTTATTTAAATTAAAACATAATCAATATTTTAAATAAAAAATATGATACTGGGGGAAAAAATGTTATTGCTTTTCAGTGTGCCGGTCTCAAGATGTCCCATTAACCTAACCAATGCTCTTTAATCTCTTACAAATCAATTTAAAATTCGCGCCATAAGTTAATTGGTTAGGTATAAAATAACAAATGGGGGCAATGGAATTTTTAAGTCCATTATTTATGACGACAATTTCATGATCATGAGAAAATTGACAGCTATATCTAAACATTTTAGCGACATTTTAAAAATTAAAATCGGGTAACTTTGGGCCCATTTAGCCCCATTTGTTAATCTATATAAAACCTTACACTCTATATTTTATTTAATTATAAAAATTTAGACATTTTATTAAAAACAAAATTTTATTTAATCATTTTTTTTGTTATAAAATTTATTAATTTTTATGTGTATAATAATAATATTAGACATATATAAATAAATAAATAAAAAGACAAGATTGCTCCCTACAAACTATATTAATATATTATGCAACGATATCACCAATCACAGAAGTTTGTAGTATATAAGTTAGGTGATTTTGGCGCTTGTTAGTCTAAAGTTTACATGTAATTTGACTTTGGAATCGAAACGCTGCGAATACAAAAAGGGCTGTAATTTTTTTTAAATAACTACTTATAATTATTATAAACTTAATAATCAACTATGTGGCTACATTATTAATATATTTTATTTTAAATCAAATAGGCAATTAGCAATCAAATCTTGCGTTGAATGCTGAAAAACGCGTCCACTAGTTAGGAATTATGTATGGAGCGTTTCCGTACGTAATATGTCAGCCGGTCTGATGAAAAATTATCACATTATTATCTAAATCTAAATGTAGTTGAGTGTGTTTGCATTAGAAATTTCAGGTTTTATCACGAGCCACTTGACGTCATGTAAATGTTTGCTCGTGTAATATAGAAGCAAAGCCTTCCGGCTGCAGTGTTGCCAACTTTTAGCTCATTTATTTATTTTATACATTCGATAACTCTAAAATAAATCATATTTGAATTAGCTATAAATAGCCCTTAGTCATAAATTGATTCTAAAATGGACTGATTTTTTTATATTGATTGCTTCAATAATGTATCATGTAATTATCATGTCAATAATCAATAATGTGTCATGTTTTAAGGTGGCAATTCTAATCGAAATATTAAATTAATAATAAAACAATGTAAAGAATTAAACGATCTACAAAAAAGTCACATGAAATATACAGAGTGGACTTGAATTATCTGAGAATATTCTAAGGGGTGGTACGGTATCGCAAAAATAAGTGCTAATAATATATATAGAGTATATATATATATATATATATATATATATGGTATATATATATATATATATATATATATATATATATATATATATTATCATCAAATCAGTTGTTTCTGTCAAGTACTCAGTATTCACTGTCGCGTGGGTATTGAGTATTTTAAATACGTAATAAATAAAAAAATATTTAGAAAAACTTTTAATAATTATTTAAAATATAAGCGAAAAACATATTTTTTTATTACATTAAAATTAAAATATTCATTGCGAATTTAATAGACAAAACACACACGACAGTCAATAACGAGTAGGTACTTTATAGAAACAGCTGATGGTGGCCCAAGCTCGTTTCAAAAAAGCACTATTTATTATTAATAATTAAAATATTAAATATTTTTTTCGATACCTTACCACCCCCTAAAATATTTTCAGTTAATTCAAGTCCACCCTGTATATGTATTTTCAAAAATAACTTGGATATAAGCAAAAAATTAATGTAGCGCGTTCTTGTGAATAATTTCTATAATTTTTATTCATCGCCCTATTATAATATTTTTGTGTCAAATTTATTTTTGTCTATGGTATTACCATTTACGAATATATCTTTTGTATTTGTGAAATAAAATCTATTTTTAATGGTATATGTAGTGTTTGTTATATAAGGAAATATAAAAAGCCACAAAAACCAGTTTTTAGAATTGTTTATTATAAATTTTAGTCTTTAGTCGGCATAAATTTCTCAATTGTAATGGCTTAGTTATTTTGTAATAATGCAAATTATTAATACATATGTGAATGATAATGACGATCTTGTTATCAAAGCGGATTTAGAGGTTCAAATTTATCACATGTTTATGACACATTCACTCTAAATTAGACGCATAAATTATAAATGTCAGCGTTGAATGAGATAATAGTAATTTTATTACGTTTTAATCTTTCGATTGTGGAAATTTTCGATGAAAATTCATATAAATAAGCGTGTTAAATATTTGGAACCGTTGCTAATTGTAGTCTGTAATTGCATAATTTGTTACGTCTGTCGCTATTCTATGGCTTCATTTTCCTCTCCACTTTTGCTTTAATAGCTCCACTTTTTTAATTGCGAAACAAATTCAAAAGATCAAATCGATACTGCTGGCTGGCTTAAATTAAATATCTCACGTGGCCTAGAAATATTATTAAAAAAATACAAGTACGAAAAGCGTACGTGCTATCGTGCATATATAAAATGTTAAGCAAAAAATTTCTAATTCTTAAATTTATTTATTTCAGACCGACGAGAATCGCTATTCATCATATAAAAATGTGCGGACTGTCACCATCAAAAAGGTAAGATTGTTTTTGTATTAATTTATTATTGTTTGTATCTCAAAAGAAACGCAATAAGTTTATTTGCTCAAATGGTATATGAATCATGCTCGATGATTGCATAAGCTTACTTTTCGGCATTGTACATTTAAAAAAATGTATCATAATATTAATGCGTTAACATAAAAAAAGGAGATTAATTTTACGGTTGTGTTTGAGTGTAAAAAAATTGTTTTTTTTTTAATCTATAAATAATTTACGCATGCTGTATTTTGCCAGACATGACCAAATATCAAACAAACTCCAATGCAAACACTTGTTAAGAGAGGGTCACACGAAGAGCCACGTGCTCGATAAACTGTCCTAAAAATATATATATTATATTATTAACATTTAACTATGAGAAAAACCCTACTTGTTCTTTCCATTTATATGCAAATAAAGGTGAAAACTGTTCGAGGTTATGCCGGGTCGTGTATTTTTAACCAACAAGTCATTCTGTTTGTTATCACAATAATAAACAGAAGATTTCACAATGTGGAAAACTGTAAACAATACATAAGTACTTCGTATCACGGCCATCGATAACCACTTATTTTTTGTTATAATATTACATTTTTTGGATTCTCTGATATTTACACATCAATATAATGATATAAAAGGCCGTATTCAAAATAGCTCTAGTCTATTCGTACACGCACGACTCACTAACACACTCTTATTAAACTATTAAATTGAATACAGCCCAAAGTGTCTTAAATTTTACGCAATTTTTAATGAAAACGTCTACATTTCTGATTGATTCATCATAATGCAAATGGGGTAAATGGGTCTCGAAGTTCCCCCATATTGATTTTTCATTAATGTGTTGAGTGAGTCGTGCTAGAGCGTATAGGAATAGACTAGAGCTTGGTAGTGTTGGTGTATACACATACGCACCGCACGCACACACTCTTATATTGAATACGGATACGAAGCGACAGTGGATTTGCTGGCATAAACCATAGACCTAAAAAATGCCATCACTCTCATTTTTTATTCTACACCTCAAAGCTAATCTTATACTGTATACTTTAAATTAGTATATAAATCTTTTTACCTATAACTAACATGAGAATGTTTTATTTAAATTTGACATGAATAATACTATTTAATTGTAGAAAGAATGGGGAAAAAATAAAACCCAATTTTACTTTATTAGATTTCTAAAAATTAAAAAGTTGAATGTGGTCCAATCCTGGAAAGATGGGCAAATTTAAAAGATTTTGTTAATATCCAAAAACTCTAATAAAATGTAACCGTTGCAGTGCCCAATCTTGAAAACAAGTTTGAGCATCCTCGTGGACTCGCTATGCTTATAACAATTTACTCTAGAATCTAATGTCTGTATACAATCATTAAAATTACAATTTGAATCTGAGAATTATTCAATTATCACAGCATAAACTATTATCTCATTGAAATACATTGTAGTTACAAAGTATGGCTCGCTATTGCAGTAATGATATTTATTCTGTTCAAGGGATTTCTATATTTAGATTTTAATTAAATGTTATCATGTCCCAATACTTGCAGGGCACTCAAAGCTTGGGCATAATGATCATTGAAGGCAGGCATGCAGAAGTAGGGCAAGGTATCTTCATATCGGACATCCAAGAGGGTAGTGCAGCTGAACAGGTAAATACTTTTATCTGATGCTTATTAGAATCATATTGATTGTACTTATTACACATTTATTTCAGGCCGGTTTAGCAATAGGAGATATGATATTAGCTGTAAACAAAGATACCTTACTTGGATCAAGTTATGATGCGGTAAATATACATTTTTAACAATTTTCTACCTGAAATTAGATCAATATGTTTAGTTAAATTTTCCCTGTGCTCTTGATTATTAACATATTTAAAATATATAAATTAAAAAGTACAAATTCATATAATGTTTCTTATGTGTGACAATTATAGCAACACTGTAATAAATAGTCTATTGAATGAACATTGTATAATTTCAGGCGGCTTCCATGTTAAAGAAGACTGAGGGTGTGGTAGTTTTAAAAGTCTGCAATCCCAACAAAGCGAAAGATGAAACTGGAGTAGCTGGAGGTGATAATGAAAACGGAGGAGTACCTAGAAGTGTAACACCCGGAATAGCAGCACCTCTCACACCGGCTGCTACTCCTGGTCATCATGCATCCCGACCAAACACACCCGGAGGAAGACCTCCAGTTGCTTCTCCCATAAAAGGTAAACATTAGCCTTATTATACTATTTAAATCAAAATTAAATTATCAAAATTTTAGCCGAACCCGTAGCAGACCCTGCCACTGCAGCTATTGTTCCCGGAAAAGAAACTTTGATAGACATTACAACAGAAAACAAACCCCTAGGAATTAATGTAATAGGTGGATTAGACACTCTTTTGCCGGTATGTATATACATTTTTAACTAAACTTTATTTCAAATTGTAACACATTCATATAAAATTTTAGGGTGGTATGGTAATAATAGAAGTATATCCAGATGGAATTGCAAAGAAAGATGGTAGACTTTGTCCAGGAGATCAAATTTTGGATTGTAATGGAGTTAAAATCACACCAGTAATGAAACATGAAAAAGCTTTGTCACTTATCAAGCAAACAGTTCCTAAGGTAATAAACATAGTTTATATGAAAAATGATTATATTTCAACTCAAAAATAAAATGTTTTTAGATGAAAATGACCATTTTACGCCCAGAGAAAATTAGTTACACAGAAATTGAAGTAGAATTAGTAAAAAAACCAGGCAAAGGTCTCGGCCTCACACTGCAAGCAAGAAAACCTCCTCCCGGTGTCTACATCTCAGAACTGGTAAATTTTTATTCAATAAAATCTTTAACTAATAATTATGTATTATATAAAAAATCGTAATGATTTCAGATTCACGGGGGGGCCGCAGAATTAGATGGTAGATTGCAGCGAGGAGATTTGATTGCAGCAGTTTGCGGACAAAATATCCTGGAATCTACAGCAGAACAAGCAGCAGTAGCCTTGAAGTGTGCCAGCAATCGTGTTTCACTAAAAGTTCTACGATACAAACTCGCAAATCACACATAACAAAACCTTCCCCGCCGATCTATTCTTTCCAAAAAGACGGCGATGAAGTAACTGCAAGAAAAATAGTAATTCTGACAATTTCAATCTTTGAAGCGTATGCAATCTTTTTGTTGTCTGTTTACTTTTTTATTTTGTTGTTACCGCTGTTCAATACTCACATTACATGAGAAAAACCAAATTTCATTCATGTTAAGATCTGAACAAAATTAAAATTCCGTTAATAAGCTGGCGAAACTTCACCTAAAAATATTTATTTACATTTAATACCATGAAATATTTTCTAGTCATTTCATCAATAGAATGGTTATGCAATATTAAATATTTGCTTCATTATAAAAATATCTTTTTCATTCCGTAATTTTAAATTCTAATTGAATGCCTTAATATTATTTATCAGTGAAAAAACAAAACAAAGCAAAGTGTACCTTAGCTTAAAAACAGTGTAGAATAATTTTTTAATTCTTATCGGTTTACATCACAAAAAGTGCTATGATTTGGTTCAAAAATAAATTATTTAAATTTCGAGTGATTAACAATATGTCTTATTTTGATAAGACGACAAGTTAATGGTGAATGCATTGACAACAGTGAGTCCACTAGTGAGAAAATAATTAATACATATAAATAATAATAGAAAAAATTATATTGCTGTGGATGTACTATGCCAAATAAAATAGTGATCTTGCTGTTATTCTGTAAAATATTCTAAAATACTGTAATTAAATGAATAGCTCACTTTAAACTTTTAAACATATTTATGTGAATGAGTGAATATAAGCACTATGTGTAACACTTAGTAAATAATAGAGGATTATTCTTATATATTCTCTCATTTGAGTGTTATATTAGAAACCTATTGTTTATTTCAAAATCCAGCCATGTTGTGTGTCAATTGATTTTAATGTATCAAGTATTTAAGCCTACAAAGAGGCGTATCTTAGATATACAAACATATAACTACCCTATATACATTAAATGTATTAGTTAAGTTATTTACTTTCTTCGGAGTGTACCACTATCAGTGGAGTGATTTTATTTCATAAAAGTATTTTGCAAAACAAAATTAAATATTATTATGATGATTGAAATTTAATTTTAAGATGTAGAAGAGGATGCAGTTGGCCCTATTCATTTAAAAATGTTATTTTTAAATTATCATGTACATATAAAGCTATCAAATTATTCACTTGATTTTATCCCGTTAAAAAAATCTGTGTGTTAACTATAAAATTAGAAATAATATTTTAATTAAATCTGTTGATTAAATTTGTTTTTATTTTTAGTGATAAATTTGTTAGTCTATTAAATTTATTCCAAGTCGTGTTTTATATTTAATGGAAATTTTCGCTGTTGTGGTTTATTTGTTTCATATTCAAAGTATGTAATGTGAATTATATTGTGTAGTTGAGCTACTTTTTTACCCAGATAATTTATTTTTAATAATAAAATCTATCCCAATCAATGAACAATATTTTAAATATATCCGATAATTTTCATAATTCAATTAGAAAACTTTGAGATATATGTCTTAACAATGTAATGCACTCGGCTTCTTTGGATTTATTGAACGAATCGATGTTCAGATTGTATAAAATTGTTGAAAATTTGGAATTGTTGTCAAATTTTATCATAACAAATCTATTTACTCCTTAGAAACTCCAAAAATGTAACAAACATTTAGCGAAAAGTATTAAACGTTGACATTTTTCTAAAATGTTTTATTGAATCTCTTATGGGCCAAAATTCATATTGTTTAAAGATCTTTTGTAAATTAAATAATTTTTCATATTAATGTAATTAGACTATTTGTTTTGTGAGATTTTATTAAGAATATTAACTCATTGGAAAACTCGAAATGTTACCAATTAGAATATTCTATTTACATTCAAATAAATATTGAAATTTTTTACTATTGTGTTTTACATCCCTAATTCCCATTTATAAATAATAAAGAAATATATGTATATGATTAAAATGCTGTTTATTTCTAATAATAATTTATACATCTAGAATTAAATATAATCTTGTTAAAACCCTCTTCTGTACTTGTATGATTATGGCAATTTTTCTACACCCTTTCAAGGATTGGAATGTACCATTATTTAAATTAATTATTGGTATTGTACTGTTTCATTCAAATACTGATGGGCCATCAAAGTAATTATACATATAAATATATTTACACAGAGAAAAATATTGTATTGAAAAAAAATGCATACAATTTAAAACAGTCGAGATAATAAATCACAAATCAAAGCCTCAGTTTTATACTACACTATCAATTAACGAGATTCTCTTCATCAATCTCTAATACACTAAATGTGTCTTTGAGACAGTCAACAAGATAAACTTTTTAATACAACAATTTTATACCAAGTCTTTGTTTGATTTACTATATATAATCTATTTATCTCTGGATTAGTTAAATTCGATAGTTCATACTAAAGATTATTTACAATTGAAAGTTGTGCATACTGGTTTGATAATCTGATCGATTATAAGCAGAATGTTTAGATCGATTTGTTCTGTTGGAGAATTGGGAATATGCGTCGACATCCATGACCGCAGCTGGATGAAGCGGAGCTCCATTCGCTCCCGGATGAGGATGCATCAGCAAAACTGGTTGGAGGGCTAATGATTTTCTGGATCCACACATGGATACAGCATCAGTCACATATGCATTATTAACTTCCCCTGAAAATAATTCATAAAAATATGTATTACAAAATTATACAAGAAAATTGTAGAAAAAGTGATGGTCATAGCTATTTAAAATATTTTATATAGGTAGACATTATTAATCATAAGTTTAACACAATAGATCTGTAAAAACAAAGATAATATGACACTGAATTTATTGTAAATAATAAGAATCCCAAAAGCGAACATTTTTAGTTCAATAATTTATTAAATGCCACTCTTCCTTTCTTATATTTTTAAAGACAAACCATAATTGAAATACATAACCCACTAGCATTTTTATACAAATAACCCACCGAACCTAGCACCATTTTAATGATAATAATATGTATGCTGCCTTGAAATGCAGATAAGAAAACATTTAAATGTCAAGAAACTACAGTTATTTGTAACAACATGAGCAATAATTATCACTTATCGACAGAAAACGTATGAAATTGAAAACTATTACATCATAATGAACACACCGGATGATTTTGATAGTAAAACTGTTGATATTAGAAGCTGTCTGGCGTAACTCGTACATACATAATAATTAACTCGAGTCGCTTGGGCAACCACACATCTCATTCGATGTATTCAAAGAAATCAAAGACTTTTTTTCTATACTTGACAGGAACATTTCCTCAACAATGATTGGCACGTTCTGCTTGCTCAATTTTCAATGGTGATTGTCCATTGAAAAGAGCGCCACAATAATTAGCGTTTTCGGTAAAAATTTCCTAGAAAAAATATAGGCCACTGTATGTTTGCATTTAAATGGTGATTGATGGTCGATGGGTGAATGTATACTATTGATTTAAATTTATATTCTTAATATATAGCATAGATATAAACATAAGATATCACATGAGTAGCTAAATGCGTGGTTAGTTCAAGTGGATCAAGTGGTCAAAAACATGAGTTACCTGGCAAACATTATACTGTAAACATGTCTCTTCATATCTTCAGTTATATTTCACAGTAAATGGGTAAATGCATTGTTACTACATGTCATATGGACTCAAACATACACTCAAATACATCTAGGCTCACTTTTTACCAAACACTACTTCTTTAACATGTTTATAATATTATTGCGTTTTAATCGGCAAAGTATTTTCACAACCACTCTCAGTGGTCACTATAAATGTGTTGAGTGAGGGAGACACACGTATGCCTTTACTGAATAGGAGAGAAGAGCGCAACAAAACACGGGAGAAACAAAACTACACGAACTGCTTATATGCAATGCGATATCTAATGTTTATATCTATATTATATAGTTATTGTTGCGATTAAGAAAAACAAATATAATTATGTGACAATGTTTTAAATATAAATGAACGGTGTGACCAATCACACCCGTTCACGGCTTTTTTCTCATTTAAAGTAAGTATTAAAATTGAGATTTGAGCTGTAAGAAGCTAATATACCACATACATTCGTGATTAGTCACACTCACAAAAGGTCAATGCGATACCACCGACATGAAACAGAATGTATAAATATCAAGAAAATAATATCCTTCTTTCTGTTGTTTTTTTGTTATTGTTCAACTCTTTTCTAGTGTTCTTATTTTTATTACTCTTGTGTTTGTTTCTTTTTTTAAATTATTATACTGCTTTCAACGCCGTTACTGGCGTGGGTGTAATATTATAAATAAAGATGGCGGACCAAGTAGATGAGTCGAATATCTTTTATTCAACTTAACAGGAATAACATAAGGAATGGTACATTAAATGTAACACAACCACACCTTCATTAATGGTCCAAGTCGGCTAGTTACATTTTTTTTTTAAATTATTATTTTAAAAAGTTTGAGAATCTTACGTTTTTACTTATTAGGGGTGATTGACCGCCTGATTTGAATTTGTATTATTATAAGCACACGTCACAGGATTCATGAAACAACAATAGTACGTAAACAAGAACATAAACTCAAACGGCACACAGCAACCTTAGGCGTTTATTCATTTGAACTTGACCTTGAAAATGAATTTTGTTTTTGGTATTCTATAATGCCACCATATATTCACTCATTATAATAACCGAATATTCACAAACTGTTATAATAAATTATTTTATTATTATTAATCCCAGATATACTTAGTCGCATCAGTTTGTTTGTTCCCGAGAATTATGCGCGCTGTCGCTCTCACTCCTTGTTTGCCTTGTTTTATATGTTGTATTTCTTATAAATTTATGATTCTTTTATCTTTTCTGTTTATATCTTTACTTCTATAATTCTGACAAATATCCATCATTGCCGAACCGCATTAGGTTTTTCCTGTAATGGCAAGGTGATGATGGTGCATGCTTTATATATATATATATATATATATATATATATATATATATATATATATATATATATATATATATATATTTATATATATTTATATATCTATATATTATATATATAGATATTTGTCAGAATAGGCTGCCGAGAAACCTAATAAGACACTCAACAAAGTATCATATTTCAAAAAGAACATCTCACCTTTGTACAGAGTTGCGCTGCTGGGGAAATTGGAGTCAGGCTGAAGACGAACATGTCTTGTGGCTAATATGAAGGCCAAGGTAGACAGGATAATGGCGTCCAAGCAAGCTATACAGGCAAGAAGGTATGCCCATCTTATTGTGCATCGACCTGGAATACAATAACAATACAACCATTATTCACTTTTCAGGACAAACCAAGAAAGTGCCCACAATAATCGAGATGCTCCACTTTTCATTCACTATACATAGATACTAATTTCCGTTCGCTTTCTATGGAAACCAAAATTGTACGTGAGCTTTGAGATTTATTTAAATTGATCGACACACAAATACACGATTTGTTTCAAGACTCGGTCAAGATAAAAGATTAAAGTGTAAAATTGCACTCGAATTAAAATTAAATTATACATATGTATGATTAATTAGAGTGACCTATTACTCGATTTTATCAACTCGAGTTATTTAATTGGAGATATTAATTTTTTTTAGATAATTCCATTCTTTTGAATAGGCTACAACGACTTGGTAACGAATTTGTGCACCTGGGTGACTTCACTTTTCCACCAATTCTGCCACCTACAGGACATGATTAGGAGCGACCTTATAAAGTAACATATAATTTATTGCTTCCTACGCCTTACTTTAAATCTATATACATTCTATTTAAAAAATTTAATTATACTTTTCATTTTTGTTTTAAACCTTTTTATTATTATTATTATTATTTGTGTTGTTAGTGTTTATATGCAAACAAATAAATAAGCCTTTTGGGTGTAAATTAATACATTAATGTTATTTTATGATTATTTCGTCTTGCCTAGTATTAATAACTGTAAATAATTAATAAAAAATATAATAATCCCTTTCCTGAATCATAAAAACTACAATAATAATAGCGAATACAATTGAGTCTGGATGGAATAAGGGTTGATAACAGGATACACCCTTATTCCGTAAAATGACTTTTGTAAATAAACTCTTTATCGATTTGTGTAAAATTTTTTTTTGGATATAATCGTTAGATAGGTCTTTAATTCTAAAATTTAGAATGTTTACACGATTATTTCTGTAACTGTCAACTTCAGTATACGCCCTTATTCCACAAATTGATTATTATTTTAAAAAATCCCGATACACAGTATATTTTAATCAGGCAATTAACAAACAATTGATTTAAAAAGTATTGTATTTAATGAAGATTATGAGAAGCTTATTTAATAATAATCCATCACTGTGTAGAGTTAACGTAGTCTAGCAATGCCTGCTAAAAACCGCAAACGACACTGATTGGTTGGAGTATTGAGGACAGGATTTCATTTCCACAGTTGAAAACCTCTGAAGTGCATTGTCGTAAAAATAGATTTCAGCATTTAACGGTTGATTTGAATATTGCAAAGCGAAAAAAAACTTTCTCTCTTCAGTTTATCAGTCATTTGTCACTTTTATTTGTAACATTTTTGCAATTTAAGCCTGACTTGAGTGTTTTCATCATGGAATAAAATCAATTCTGGCGTACAAGATGATGATGATGATTCGAAGACATCTTCATCATTAGTAAACAACTTTCCAAGAAATAAAATACCGGACAAAGGGGAAAAAGTGAAAATATTCCAAGATCACAATAGCTTGTTGACTACTGAATAACCACATGAGAAATTGAACATTTTTGATAACAATTGATCACAAAAACCCGTTAAAAAGTTTGATTATTTATTACACACTTTCGGATAATTAAACACTTCTCTATTCTGAACGATTTTGTAATTCATTTGAAAGTGACTTTTGGAAATCTCGTACAATTATAATTTATTTCTGTCAATAACTCAATGACGTTATAAATTTCATTAGATATTTTTGTAGGAATACACTATCGCGCATTTTATAATTTAATAATATATATTGACTTTCGCATTCCAGGATTACTACAAAATTAAAATCGGAATTAAAAAAATAAATACCAATAACCACGTCATGTAGAGCCGCTCTGTCGGTGATTTTATTTAACTGTAATACATCATCAACATGTTAAATTTAATTAAAATCCATACAAAATAAAATTTCTCTTTATTTAAGGAGCAAATCGTTGGCTTTCTTTAGAGCCTGCGTAACTACAAAATATATGATTATTAGATTTTAATGCCAATAAATTTGCATGAAATTAATGTAACATACAAATATAAATATACATACAGTATATAGGTTAACAAAAATTTATTATGATATTTAAAAATGTTTTCTCTCCTATAAAATTTGAGAAAATTGACTTACGCATTCTGCAAAGAAAAGGACTAATTGGTGATATCACAGTTTTTCGGTGTGACTAATCATGGTAGTTTGATAATTAATAGCTCATGGCTACAAATAAAAATATTTGATTGGTTATTACGATCGATTGTCTTGATCCAGGTTTACTCTGATTTCCTGTATTGTAAGGTAAATACTGATTATTAAGTCGGTGAATTGTGTAACTAGTAATAGTTAAGATCACAGACAGACAATTAATTAACACGTTGTCGTGTTTAAAAAAAATGTAAAAACCTTCTCAAAAGCCCCTACAGTAAAATAATATTTTATTTTAACCATTAAATAATGTGTGTATTGGTTATTATTACTGAAAACATGAGAATAATTTATGAGTTTATCACTCGAAGGAATGTGCTTTTCATTACGTGTTGTGTAATATCGCCATTTTATTGACACATTTCTAAAAGACGGAAGCTTCAAAACGGTGCATAATATACATTATTGCACAATAAACGCTATTTTGATTTACCTATTCATCACGCCATTGTGAATATGTAGTCCATTTTAAAGTGGATTCTTTTCATAAAAATAAATAAAATTCACACTTACCTAAACTATATTGATCGGCATCTGGACCGCAAGTCTCTCTGAATGTGATTGTATCCCAACCAGCTGGATAAACGCACACTCCACCAACCAAACATATTCCTGTTATAAAAATAAATAAATTAATTATTAGAAATTTTATAACATGGCAACATTATTGGGCTGCAGTGTATTGGGTGGGGGTAGGAAATATTCCAGGCGCAAAAAAATATCAACGAAATTTTAGTTAATATTACAAAAATATTAACATTTTTTTATTTATTAACATCATATGCATAATAATTACACCTTAGTCAAGAGTGTGAAAAACAGGTTTTCAATTGCTCACAATTGTAGAGCACTGCGCGGCTTACATTTTTTATATTGCTTTATTATGTGGTAAAATGTATTATTCTATTTGAATTTTCGAAAGGAACAGGACAATCTTATAATATAATAATATTAATTTACAGTTTTCCCCATGAATATTTATAATAATTGAGTATGATAAATGTGATAATTGTAGATGTAAAATATAAAGATTTTCAGTTGCTTACAATTGTAGAGCACTGCGTAGCTAATATTTTTATTATATTGCTTTGTTATTTGGTAACATGTATTATTCTATTCGAATTTTCGGATATTAATAGAACAATTTGATAACTAATTAAATCGTTATAAAATTGTTCTGTTATATTATATTAATATCTATATAAGCATATTTTATAACGTTGTCCCACGAATATAATAATTGATGTATATAATTTAAAAAAATATTATAAAAAGTATGATAACTGTAGATGTATATAATATGTTTTGTGTAAATATCAGAGAGTTGAAATAAAATAATACAATGATCAAATAATAAAGCAATATTATAAAGGAAATCGTTGCAGACCGTTTAACTCCAAAATCTAGGGATCGAATCATATTTATTATAAAATTCTTTTAAAAAAATATATCTTTAATTATTTGTAATATAGAAAGTGTCTCGTTTCGCTTTTCATATAATAATATAATATAATATCGACCTCATTTGCCACTGTGACGATTAAATCTACTTTTTTAGTATGATATATCATATGTTTTGTGTGTAAATATATAAAAATAATAATAATACAATAGTCATACAAAAAGCAATACATATTATAAAGTAAATCGTTGCAGAGCTCGAATACATCAAAGCACTTGAGTGGGATTTGAACCCATGACCACAGATATACGCAGGTTATATGTTTCATTCATAATTGATATATTATTAATTGATTAGCAGTTAATATTTGAGGCCTTAAAAATCAAAAGACCACAAATCAAGTATAAAAGTAGAAAAGTGTAGCTAAATCTTCTTTGGAATCATAATTTTAACACCAAATTAGAGGACAATTAAATGATTTCTAAATATGTTTAAAGTCAAATATTATATCTTAGGTCTTTATTGTAAGGTGTAAATTTATTATATTTGTAAAGTTAATATTAGATTTGATACACGCGCAGGGCAGAACCATGAAATTGTAGAAAAATCAAATTTAATAATCCCGTCAACGTTTCTTATTAGTCGAAATCGACGAGGCATTCATTCATTGTGTGCCTCTGACATAAAATCAACAATTATCAAGACGTCAACAGAATTAACAAATTAATACCTTACCGCAAATGGTGGTGATTGATAATTGGTTAAAATTGTATTGACAGATCACAGTTACAAGTTATCTCTATTATTATATTCAAATCAAATGTATTGGTTTAAATTGCTCATAGGTTCCGTTATGTATTCTGTGAATCGACTCGTTGTAAACCTTCACGTTAATTAAGAATCTATTTGATAACTGATATACGGTTTAAAGAAACGTTATGCTTTAACAAATCTGCAAAGAGAAGCTCGTTAAATCAAATAATGTGAAAAGCAACGACCGGTTATTGAACCTGTTCATACGCGTCTTTTTGACGTGTTAAAGTTAATTATATAATAACTGCATTGTTAAATACTCATTCAGTAAAATAAATTATCGCGTAGTTTAGATTTTCATTCAATCCGATTAAAATTAACATTGTGTCACTGGCTTAGTACATAAAAACTTTCTTTTAACAGAATACAAAGGGATATTACACAATGAGATTACAGGCATTTTGAAATCTGCAAGTTGCAAAGTTATCCGATTGAGAAAACTTTAGATTAAGTTGCTTAAATTAATTCCACCCAAGATTAGATAATGAAACCTCGGCCAAG
This sequence comes from Agraylea sexmaculata, assembly GCA_022606485.1. Classification (NCBI taxonomy): domain Eukaryota; kingdom Metazoa; phylum Arthropoda; class Insecta; order Trichoptera; family Hydroptilidae; genus Agraylea; species Agraylea sexmaculata. The sequence goes on from JAGTTH010002293.1 coordinate 84,231, forward strand.
TGGTTGAAAAAATAGGTTTTCGATTAATCACAATCGTAGAGCACTGCGCGGCTAATATTATTATTATTACATTGCTTTAATATGCTGTAAAATGTATTAGTTATTTGAATTTTCGGATATCAACATAATAATATTAATAAAATAAAATTACTATTTATGAAATTTGCATTCAACTTTATAGTTTTCCCGTGAATATAATAAGTTTTGTTTTAATATTTTAAAATAAAATAAAATAATAAAATATTAAAGCAATATTATAAAGGGAGCATGTTGCAGAGCTCGAATACGACAAAACACTTCATTACACCCACTTGGACTAAGTCTGGTCATCAGTAATTGGATGAAATAAAATGGTAACATATATTTATTTGAATAGAAGACTTTTGGAGCCATGGACCTCCGAATCGTTTAACAGTAATCGCGGGATCCAGACTCACAACCCGAAAAGATAATCGTATTATCAGATTTAGATAATAAATAAAAGTATTAACTTTATTAGAAGACACCTTGTATATAAAAGACTAAAGTGTATTATATTATTGTAGGAAATATGTTATGATTTAAAATATAATAATCAAATAATAAATGAAATGATTGCAGTGCTCGAATACGTCAAATTATATTGTTTTTTGGTTAGGTTAGGTTCAAATCACACATATAAGAAATTATTCCATTGATTTTTAGACAAGATATATTATATACCTTATTTCATTTTGTTTATCTAAAATAAAATAATATTTGTTATTTTTAATATTGGAGTATGGAATTTCTAATATCTTTAATTTGAATATAAAATGCGTGAATTTCAAATGAAATAATATTATTAATGGGTTCTTTAAGTAATGTTGAATTAAGACTATCAATGAATTTATTATACCTACTACAAGTTATAATTTTTATACATTTTTTTTTAATTGGAGGAAATTAATTCCAAGCACAAAGGTGTTTTTTATTATATAAAAATATGGTATTTATCAGTTCCTTTATTATACATACATTTGAGTGAGGAAACGAGAGTAGAACAAATTGATGAAAGTTTCATGTTTGTTCACGGTTCACCAGCGGCCATTTTAAATTATCATAATAATTTATAATTATTATATTTTGTGACTACAGGGAAATCTATTGTGCTTTAAAACTATCATCATTGCCACAAAGAGAGAGTAAAATGGATTAAATCGTCACAGTGGCAAATAAAATCGATATTATATTATTATATGAAAACCGAAACGAGACACTTTCTCCTAGACAAATCATTAAAGATCTTCTTAAATATATACATATATATATATATATATATATATATATATATATATATATATATATATATATATATATATATATATAAATTTAAGAAGAATTTAATAATAAATATGATTCAACGCATAGATCTTGAAGTTAAAGAAATATGAACAAGTAAACCGAAAACAACCCTGACATAATAATATGATTTTTCTATATTATTACAATATAGATTAATTCATATCAAACAAAATTTAAACTATGTATTAAATATCTTATTTATATATTACTACTTTTATTATTTTGGTTGGATTTTCTGTTTTCTTAATTAGGCTTGAATATTTTAAATGGAGATACATACTATGTCTTACACCTAATTGTTAATAATAAATTAATGTTTGTGAAAGTAATATTTATTTACGGTAAGAATAAAAATTTGTTGTCCTTCAACCAAACTACATTTTATTTTATTTCAATAATTTAAAAAATATATAGCCTTGTCTAAAAATATTTCCACCGTAAAGTTCAAATAAAATTAGGATAGTTTTATTAATTAGCAAAAAAAAATGATCGCTTATTAGATACTAAAATAGTGTATTTATTTAATTTTATTCATTAGAGGTACAAAAAATATTTAACTCCCCTATAAAATATTCTCAATGATAAAAAGTCCACACCGTAGATTAGATTAGCAATAAAATAAAATAAACAAAACCTTTGGGGCTTGAAAATTTAAATTAAAAAAAAAATTAATACTTAATAATAGATTCTAATTTAAATAATTCACAGTCCTTTCAAATAGTATATTGTTTGAGTATAGCCTTGTAAATATCACAGTCAAAGTGAATGGCTACATGTTATAGCTTTTTTTATAATATTATAAATAAATAAAAATACAGCCTGATTATCTGGCAATACTTTCAGTTATTAAAATGTGTGATTTTTTAATTAATGAGTGTTAATACGAATAATAGAAAGAACAAGTAAGCGCGCCCATTATTATGTATTAAGCATTGTTCACGATATTGCCGATGGGAAAATAAATTATTATTATTGCGAAATCAATTTATCACAATAACTAAGCGCATATAAAGATTCAAACTTAGTATTTTTTTTTTTAAAAAAAACTAAATGATCGTAAAACGCGAAGAAAATAAATGAATGTGTGTAAGAAGCAGGAAATCGCCACATTTTTCTTCCGCCATTTTTCCAATTACATGAAACGATGTAATATTTTTTATATAAAGCACAATCGATATCGCATTTTGATTTTTGTGTATTCAGGTGTCTTTTTAAATAGAACAGGTGCTAAATTAATAATATTGAATTATTGTAAGGGCTATGGGCGAATACATTGCAAAATGTATGTACGTTTGAGTTTTATAACTTCTGACATTTGCTAAAATATCAACCGGTCCGATTCTCTATACACATATTTTCACAACCAGCGGTTCTCAAAATTAAGAATATTTATGTTTGGATAATTAATAAAATAGCGCAAGTTTATTTATTCAAATGTGTACCTACCAAGTTTTTTTTGGGTGTTTAATATTAAGTTTAAGAACCTATTCAGAAATAAGGTATGTATATACTCGTATATTATATATTTTTTAGATTAATTCTGAAAGACCATTTTCAAGGACGGTTAACAGAATTTTTAACTAAGGTTTTAAAAAAATTGACAAATAAAGTATGAAGTTCTGTTAATCCATATTTTTATTCCTAATAAAGTTTCATTGGTTGTAAATAAGTCATAGTCATAAGTTGTTTTGCTATTAATTTTGATTACCATAGAAAATAATGTCAATTTATTTATTTGTACATATTATTAGAGGAAAAATGAGTTATAAAATAACGTTTATAGTTAACACGCTCTTAAAGTTCGCCCGGCGACATAATCGCTTTCGGCCAATAAGAAGCGTTGGCTGGTTACCAGCTGACATTTCAACATTGACGTTTACTCTACACATTCGTGGTAAGCGTTTCTATTTTTATTTGCATCGCTTTCAAGATATCGATTGGTTAGCCTCGTATTTTTATTGGTAATGATAAGAAGCGGTTAAAGTGGATTGATTCCAGTAGCCCAATGAGTTGTTACGAAGATGCGTTACCGGGTTCGATATCAACCAGTTTGGAAACATCTGGGTCAAACGTGAGCCAGAAGTGTCACATTGCTCGTCTTGGCATCCAGTTTGACATCCTCCTTCTGCATTAAGACATTTCTAATGATGTTTTATTTTAGATCGGGAGTTGAACGCACGGTAAAAGTGTGGGATTTCGACACATGAAACCCGCAATTATAAATGGAAATCGTGTATATTGGGAAATGATTCATCGGGTGGGAATTTAATTTAATTTAAAAATATACCTGAGAGAAGCTGCATCCAGCCACAGATGTGGAAGACGGTGGTTGATTGGCAAAATAGGAACAGCAGCATGGCGCAAATGGTGGCCAAAGACACGGCCACAGCCACGCCTACAAGGATCGTGGAGATCTGGAAGATCGTCCCGGAGATGGAGGACAGCTTGTCGAGGGCCCCGGAGCAAGTCTCTCCATTGTCGTCGATCCTGCAAGCCTGCCAGAGGCCCAGTCTTCCCGGGTAATCAGCATCAGCATCGCCGACCCACTCCGGACTGATGAAGGCCACAACTCCGATGATGGCGTAGCAGATCGTGAAGATCGCCCAAAGAACTCCGATGGCCTTCGAGTTGCGCGCGTAGTTGGTCGCGTACATGTGTGTGGACTCTACGTACTCTATCTTGGAGCCCATCTCAATCTCATGCTATTATTACAACTATTTATTAAAGAGTACACGAATAAACTAAACAGCGAGACACAATCACCCACTCTCGAGTGCCGTAAGCCACTGGTATTGTTTCTCGACCAGGTAAACCAGGTGAGAGAGAACATCAACAGGTAAGTGGACTTGTGGAGGGGACAACTTATTTCAAAACCAAAAGATGGCACCCACAATTCATATCATTTATAATATTATTAAAAAGAATCCTATGATAAAACGTAGCCCCTGTGGTATCCTTTATCTTCTAGTATTTTTTTTTCATTTTAAAAATCAATTTTAACGTTAATATTACAACATTGCTTGTTTTATTTTATCGATTTTGTTTTTTAATTATGCAGTATATTTCAGAGTTTCTTATTTTAAAAGTATCAACAGTTATTACATCTACTTTTCAATCCAATAAAATGTACTTTATTTCATTTTATTTAATTAAAACGATTGCATGACTACATAATGTAAAGTATAGCAACACTGGTCAGCAGATTTTGTTCCTGTCAAACCAGCATCTGGTGAAACACACTTCACAACAGATTCGTACATTCTTTCATTGGTTTCAGAATATTCAGTTGCAGTTGCAGTTGTCAGCTGCTGGTATTTATTTAAAAAGCATTTTCAGGTATCTAATCTAAGTTTTGACACTGTGTAATTGTTTACATATGTAGTTTTATTCCTACGAAGAACTTCGCTGCGCACATTTGAGAGTCTCGTGGTAACTGAATAATGTTACTTATTTCCATCTGATATTTGGATATTCCATTTTGGATTGAGTACGGTTTAGAAACCAAAGCAAAAATCGAGTGATTTAAACGCATAATAAACCGAAACAAATATATGCCAAACTTGTTCATATTAGACTCGAACTGTGAATATGTTGTAGTTTCTGAATCAATGAATAATAGTAGATGGACATCCAGCAGATTCTATTTGCATAATTCGTTTTATTTTACTTTTTAATATCCAAATGAATGAAGAAAAAAGTATTAATATACTTGTTTTATATTATTTTTAGAAGTTCATAATAATAATGATTATAATGTGACCTTTAAAATGGGAAAGAACAAGAAGAATAAGGTATGTTGATACTGGACACCTTTTCCCCATTTATAGTGGAATCCCGGCAATCTTATTCCTGTTTAATCGATTATTTGTGGTCTTCAATAAGATACATATTTATCTGTGACATATCTACATATTTGATCTTCAAAACATCTGACTGCCTCTTTTATACAGGATTTTGCCATAATGGAGATTCATGAAATTATTGTTGCAGTTCATGAACATTTTTAATGATCGGATGGTTTGGGTCTTATATTCTGAATATTAGTCCTGAACGTGATAATCCACAATGTTATGTAAGACCTTTGGGTGATTACTGGATTCCATTATAATTTACTGTTGACTTACTGCATATTAACATTTACATTTACAAACATGGTAAAATGTTTTTATTGATTTCTTAATTAGTTATACGTTGATTATATTTTAGCAAAATAATATAAATTTGCATGCAGTAAATATGGAGAGTATTCCTAAAAATTCCACAATTAAAAGGAGAATGAAGAATAAATTAAGAAGAAAAAAAATGCGATATCTAAAAAAAGCTCACACACTCTTAAAACCATTTTGCTTAAACCCAAAGAGGTCTGATGAAAACACTCCAATGGACAATTTAAATTGTCACATACAAGCTTTTAAAACTGCAGCTACTACCACAAATGATCCATTAAGTTCAATCGCCGCACAATCATCAAATCATAATTCTTTGTTACATAATTTCTCAGGGAAAAAAGTTGAAAAAGTTAAACCATTTCATATGGCCCAAGTGATAATTTTGGATGATTTTATTAATATAAAGTCAACAATGGATAATGTAATGTCAAATAATAATGAAGAAATAGTACCCACAGTTCAAAAAAATCAAATTACACAAAATGTAGTCGTAGGAGAAAATGTTAAAAATTTTGATAAAAATACATTAAATGATTCCGACTCTCCAGTTTGCCCCTTGATAGATCTAGATGTTGAAAACGCTGAGGATAAGTCATCAAATAATTACCCCTTGATAAACTTAATTGATGACGATGATGATGATTCTGTATTGATAGAAGAGTATATTGATTTATCAGAATCAACATTAATAAACACAAAGAGCCCCATTGTGGATTTGACTCAAAATGACAGTATAACAGAATCCACTTTTTCCCCTGTCTGTATACAAAAAAAGAAAATCGAAACAAGTTTTCAGTCCCACACAAATAATTTGCCTTCAAATTTGTATCACACGCAGTTACCTAGAAAGAATTTTGGTTTGCGGAGGATATTCATCGATGCGAGCAATGTTGCATTTACGTAAGCGAATTGAAAATTTTACACAGCTATTTAAATTGTTCTGTTATTAAATTTATTCACTTATTTTCAGACATTCCAAGAGGAGGGAATTTTCTGTAGAAGGATTAAAACTATGCATAGATTATTTTTTGCAGAAGGGGCACAGAGTCCAAGCAATATTACCAAGCTTTAGGTAGTTTTACATTTTTATTGATCTTCAAAACACCATTCTGTAAAATCAATATTTCAGGAAAAAAGCAGGCAAGTCAACGAATCCTAGATTGTTGAATGAACTCGATCAAAGAGATTTACTCATTTTCACACCGAGTCGAGAAGTAGGCAATAAGAATATTACTTCGTATGATGATCGGTAATTTTTCCCTTAAATTTCAACACCTGTTCTTATAATTAACGCATTTATATTTTATGCAGATATATTGTCCAATGCGCCAAAGAGTTTGATGGAATTATTGTGTCTACAGACAATTTTAGAGATTTATTAAGAGAAAACCCGTCATGGAAAGAAACCATTGAGAGGAGTGTACTGCCGTTTACTTGGGTGGAAAATACCATTATTTTCCCCTTAGACCCACTGGGTAGGTTTGGTCCTAATTTAAATGACTTTTTAAGACATCCAATGTGGAGATAAGTTTGATAACTTATCTAGTGAATAAGATTGTGATATTAAACTCAAGTGTCTAGGTTTAATAATTATTATACTATATAAATGTTCATTATTCCATGTGAATTGAATTGTGTGGTTTCAACGGCGGCAAAAATTTATAATCAGATAAGTCAGAATCCACAGATGTTTTTTTCAATTATCTATGTATTTATACATTTTTGCCGTCTATATGTGGTATGTTACTATTCAATTACATTTTTTGTTCATTCAGATTTTTTTGTAATCGCTCTGAAGAGTCAATAAAGTGACATTTTAATTTTACAGTCTTCAGAACCCTTAAGAACCTTTAACCCTTACCAAAGGGTTGATTTGTTAATTGTTTCATGGTATTGTTATTTATTTATTACAATTCTAATTTGATTGGCTGTCCATGTTGTTTTGTAAATTCAATTTTTTATTAAGAATGTTGTGTATCAATGGCAATTATTTGCAGTTTTGTGTCCTTTCTAGATCTAAAAAATCTTACCATACCTACTTAATTTATGCATAATTTAACATTATCATTTTTTTAATAATAGGTTATTTTGCATTGGTTCTCGTTCAATTCTTCTTTTTTTCTTTTCATAATTTAATTTGAATTTAACTACGTCAACATATTTTTATAGTAGCCAGCCAATAACAACGATAAATTAGCAGGCCATACAACTGAATGTTTAAATATCAAGATCGTCGACCAAGCAGATGAGTTTGAAAGAGTCAACACTAATTGTCCCACTCAGACTCATCTATTTGGTCCGGCATCTTGATATTTATACATCCAGTTGTATTGCCTGCTAATATATCGGTGGTATCAAAGCATCTCAATTGTACTTCTTATAAAACTGCTTCAAAAGTTGATTTTCATTGTGTTATTGAATGTGTAAAAAAAGTGTAATATATTTCTAGTAAAGTATAATCACTAACTATTCTTTTTATTAAAACTGTACACGACAACTTTGTCTCAATATGAGGTAACAGTAGGTGGAATATTGTGATTAATTGATATTGATATTTTTATTAATCAGTTGTTGTTTAATATATTCTATTTTAGCATTCCTGTCAGACATGTGTAGAGAATGCCAAATATATGTGGAAATATCAATAATTCTATAATTAAGCAATTCAATATACTTAATCCTCAACTGAGTCCATCCTTTCTTTTTCAAATTAATACTGAACGCTTTACTTCCATCCGGTAATGCTATTGTGTGGAAGAAATTATAAAATGAGTTTTTATCCAGTAATAAAATAGCAATTCTGAAAAAGTGTACTTATTAATATGAATGTAAATAATGAGTATTTTCCCAAACATACTTTTGGTTTTCGGGAGAATCTACTGTAGTCGGTCTTCCATATTTATCCAATTGGAAATAAAAATCTACTCGAAATCCATACGGGGTGTAGGTTAAACATTTTATGGCATTTTCGTCTTTTATTATGCACTGTAAAATATTTAAAACGTCTTTGTGGAAAGCCGATTGTATTGTGGGGGCTAAAAATTGTAATTGTTTTTCGATAAAATGGTAATAAAACATATTTGATTGTATTGTTTACTCATCGAGATTAGTTCTTGAAGGTATTTTTCGTGGAACCAAGGAATATTATATTCCGGCATGTCAATACATACAGCACGATTTAACAACATCAACTGTTTTTTCACTTTATTAGAATAAATATGCTGGAAATAATTAGCTCAAGTTATAATATTTTTATTATAATTCAAATAAAAAAAATATTACCTTCGAATAACAAGATGCAATTTCGTCGTCTAAATATTCCATGAATTCTATAGAAAAAATATATTTCACTAAATTACTACTAAGACTGTCGAAAAAACTGAGCGCATCACACACTTGTAGTAGATTCAGTCCGTTGAAATTTTTTTTATCCCTAAAAATTGTATTGTTTTAATAATTAAAAAAAAATGTATATTTTATTATAAAAACCTTTCAATTATTTCCACTGTGTACTTTAAAAATTCATTTGATTCCGGCATGTATCCGGATGCATAAAACAAGAATAGGATTTTGTGTATTGTATCGCCGAGTAGAAAATGTTGTTTATCCACAATGTAATCGCAAAGTTGATTGAAAAACATTGTTGTACCATATCGACAAATAAACATACAGTAGACAGTGTCTTTTATCATTTTCGAAGTCAAATCATATTTACACACGTCGAACTTTTTTAGAATTGTATAAAAATCGGCTGTGTCATATTGCGCGTTACGATTCGTGTATGTTTTAAGTAATGTGTTTAACTCGAATAATTTATGATTGTCACCGCTTATAAATCGCTTTGCACAAGCTTCAATAATGCAATTCATTTTGAGCACAACTTGTCCCAGTCCCGGAGACAGTTGTTTCTGTGAATTTATTTTTAATAGTATATTCACACTCTTCGACAGTAATAGATTGTCAATGTAATTGATTTGTTGGCGCATATCCGATAACTTGTCGATGAGATTTTGCAAATAAAAATTATAATTCTGTCCATCCGAACTGGAGCTGTATGCTATGAGAAATGCAACCGCCCGTGAAAATTGCCACGGAATGCATCCCATTGTAGAGTGGTTTATCCTATAAGTCAGCTCTTTTATTATAAATCTTTCAAAACTATAATTTCTGAACACTTGTGCCATATTATTATCATAATACATATACTTATAACATAATCTCAATAATTTGTGATCTTCCAGCGGTGTAGCTTTGACGGCTTGTGACATTTTTGACCAGAATAAATTCGACAATTTATTATTATCGTTTTTTAATATTCTTACAACTTTATAGTACGATAGTAGATTAGATAAAAAATCATTTGCAACCATTTCATTGAGGATTTTTTCAAAATTTCGACGGCTACTGAACGATGCGGTCAATAATTGACAGTGAAACAATTCGACCATTTGAATATTTGAAGATATATTATCTTCACTCTTCAGTACTTCAAGTAAATAAATTGCCCTCTCTTTTATCGCAATCGATAGTGCGGCAGGCTCCAAATGAAATTGAAATACCTAAAATAAATGTAATGTTATGACATTTCACATGCAAGAATATTATCTTCAAATAACCTTGTACAGACTAGTGAGTTGAGCAGCGTTCATTTCTTTAACACCATCTTTTATTATATAACACAGTTCTTCAAACTCTTTCAGTATTTCCGTGGACCAACGGTGATTGTTTATGAATGTCATAATCTAATATGGAAAAAATAAATATTGTGAAGTTTGTAATTAAAATGTATGTTTTATACTTGCCATACTTTAATTATTGTATTTGTATGATCGGATTTTAGTGTTTTTGTTTTGATGAACCAATTAAGTTTTGTTTTGTATGTTGAAAATACATCCGATGTTATTAAATGTGTTACATTTTTAAGAGAATCCGTTATATTTTGAAATTCATCAACTTTTTCACAATTTTCTAAAAAAAATATATATGTATGATGCATTTTGAAAATCTCTACAAAAAAATTATTTATGTACTTAGATGTTTTAAGATGTGAGGAATTAGGTTTCTAGATATCAGGATGACTTGAAGACTTTGGTTTAGACTGAGGAAAAAACTCATTCTTAAAAGAGAATTGGTATCCCAGTTTTGGCATCCGTCTTGTAGTTTTAGATTGGATTCGTACAACAAAGAACTCATTACGGGGCTATTTAAATCAACGCCCATTTTCAACAAACAGAAGCCACAGCAAGACAATTCTTCTGGTGATAAATTTCCAGTATTCTTCATTATAGCATCCGTAAGCTTATGAAAACTTTCATGATGATTTACAGACTGTATATATTTAAGAATGGCCTCTTGAGGACAAGTCACAGCAGAGTGATGCAGTTGTTCGAGATATTCGTCAGAGAATATTCTTTGTAAGTCATATAATACTAGAGCACTCTGTATCCATAATTGCCATCCATCTTTTTCTCCCGGATTAATTTGGATTTTTTCAATTATGTCGAACACATTCTGAACACACGTGCTCTCCCTTAACTTTTTAAATAATTCACCCTGGTGATCAGAATATAAGAGTTCTCGTGTGGATTTATTACTGTATAACGTGTTTTGAATATCGTCTTCTACGTGTTCTATGCTTTCCAACTCCATGTCTCCCAAAGAAGAATCTTTCATAGATATATTTTTGCATGGTACAATGATCTTAGGTTGTTTATAAAGTAAGGAAATGCTTTTACAACGTCTTGTTAGTGGATAAATTTTGATAAGGCCACGTAAAAACATCACAAGGAAGGTTCAAATCAACTGACCATTATACATTTAAATACAGACACTTTTTGCAGTAATTACATTCACAGAACTCTTTATAAATATCAAAATACTATAATCGCAGTACATACATAACCTTAATTTGAATTGACAGTTAGTATAATGTTACCACAGTAAATTAAATGTCAAACTCATGTAAGGATTTCAATCGAACATCGTAGAGTAAAATGCACTAATCCTTCCTCCACTTATAAAATTAAAAAAATTAAATTCTCATTTCTTATTGTAACAACAATTTTTTTTTTGACATAAAATATATTTATGGATTACTGTGTATGTCATCAGCCGGTTGTCAAAATAACAATGACAGTTTAAGGTTATGAATATCATGAAAGGTATTGAATGTGAAGTGTATTAGTCTTCGAGGAGCAGTATCGGATAAACCATGCGGAGAGGAATCATCAATAGTAGATTGTTTATTCAACTGAAGAACATTTCCCATAGATCTAGAGTTAGAATTTCTTACATAGGAGAGAATTTCAATCACGAAAATTATCATAATAACAACAATAATGATACTAAGTTAAACAAATATGTGGAGAACTTTAATAAAAAAAATTGGAATGCGATCGGACTAGCGGGTCTTTTTTTTGTTTTGAATGCAGCTAATACTGACGGTTTGATTCAAATTTATATGGTTATTAAGAGATTTATATTATATTTTAAATATATTTTCCAATACTAGATAGAGACTTGTTTCATGCTGTTCAGTTTGGCTACATTGACATTATAAAGAGGTATTTTATTATCTTAAAAACTAAATCGGATATAATTAAATAACATGTTTTTCTTTTTAGAATATGCGGTAAAGAACACGGGAAAGTTTCTCCAGACTGTCGTCATATGTTAGGATGGACACCCTTAATGATGGCCGCAGCCAATGGAGAAGCAGTCACGGTACAAACATTATTAAATTGCGGAGCACAAATCAATTTACAAGATTCATATCTGAGTGCTGAAAAATCTGCTAACCAATTAGATCTCCATCCTTATGAAGGTTTGTTAATATAGTGAGTTCTTTATATTAAAATGTGTAATATTTTTGCCTTACATTATAGTTTTATTGAAAAGGCAGACTGAATTCTGTCCAACAATGAATCCTAGAGCCTCTTATGGAGGTTTTACTGCACTTCATTATGCTGTCCTCGCTGATTCTGTAAAAGTTGTGTCTGTTCTTTTGGAAGCTGGCGCAGATCCTCTGATAAGAGATAATAAAGGCAGATTGCCATCAGATTACGTGAGAGCCGGAAGCCCAGTTGACAATATATTGAAAGTGTACACTAAAAAGGTAGTGATGAATAAAAAATTTATTTAGTCATTATTGTTAAAACTTGAAATTGTAGATGGAAGAGGCTTTGAAAGAAAAGCAAGCTGAAGAAAGAAGGCGATTCCCATTGGAAGAGAGATTAAAGCAGCGAATTGTGGGGCAACAAGGCGCAATCAATACTGTGGCTGCAGGTAAGAAAATTGTTATATAAATATGGATACACATTAATTTTAAAAAATCTATTTAGCTATTAGAAGAAAGGAAAACGGTTGGGCAGACGACGATCATCCTTTAGTGTTCCTATTTCTGGGTAGCTCTGGCATAGGTAAAACGGAACTTGCTAAACAACTTGCTAACTACATACACAAAGATAATCCTAGAGCCTTCATTCGACTAGATATGTCTGAATATCAAGAAAAACACGAGGTATGTTTATTTATAATAAAATGTTGTACTCTGATTTAAACAATATACATTATAACAAATGTAGGTTGCCAAACTTATTGGAGCTCCGCCTGGTTATCTCGGACATGACGAAGGTGGTCAATTAACCAAACGTTTAGCTGAACAGAAAGATGCTGTTGTGCTATTCGATGAAGTTGATAAAGCACACCCGGACGTATTAACTGTTCTTTTGCAACTTTTTGACGAGGTAATAATTAATACAAATCTCTGACATTTTTCTGTTATTAAATATTTATTTAAAGGGTCGATTGACTGACGGTAAGGGAAAATCTATTGAATGTAAAAATGCTATTTTTGTGATGACCAGTAATTTGGCGAGTGACGAAATTGCCGAACATGGTTTAGAATTGAGGAAAGAAGCAGAAAAAGAGTATGAACGTAAAATGAGCGATATCAAATCTGGTATTTACAATTTAATACAATAACTTATTTTTGTATGAGAGTTCAATTAATCAATTGTTATTTCTGTAGATAAATCATCTATTCCTTCATCTGAGGAAATTGCCGTTTCTCAACATTTTAAAGATAAAATAGTACGGCCGATTTTAAAATACCATTTTGGTAGAGATGAATTCCTAGGCCGAATTAATGAGATTGTTTATTTTTTGCCATTTTCAAGACAAGAATTACTCAAACTTGTCACTATGGAATTGAACTACTGGGCTAAAAAGGTAATAAATATTTTAAACATAAGGTGGTGATGTAGTATATGTATAAATATTTCGGTCATAGGCTCAAACAAGACACTCTGTTGATCTCAAATGGGAAGACGATGTTTTGGGTGCCTTGGCTGATGGTTATGATGTCCACTATGGCGCCAGGTCAATAAAATATGAAGTAGAAAGAAAAGTTGTGAATAAAATTGGTAATTTCATAATTTAATATTCAATATTCATTCACAAGTTCACGTTCAATGTATAATATTTACAGCTCTAGCTGCCGAAAAAGGAATCTTACCGAAGGGATGTTCCGTGCTTGTGATGTGTCAGAATGACAAGATAAATATAAAAATAAATAAGAAAGGTGAATCAAAATTCACAATGCTATAAAATATTTGTATGACAATAAAATTCATAGTTCAAAATATGTGATCAAAATTATGCTCCTGTTGAAAACAAAATGTTTATTTAAAAATAAATTAATAACAATTCAGTATGATTTTTTATTCAAATTAATTAAAATGTCAAAATTTTCAACATACCCTGAGGTAAACTAAAATATCACTACTACTACCGCTCGTAATATTTATTTGTCACTTATCGATCTTTCTCATAACATTACACTATCTTTCGCTTTATGTGGTAAAGTACGTCATTAAAAGTTAAATAATATGACATTATGTAAACTATTGATGTTTTTCTAAGGGAAATCTTGTTGCTCTCGAGTGTCGGATTTTAGGGACTACAGTGTTGCAGGTGGCCACAGCCCACGTATGCGTAAAGTATATTTATAAGTATATATATAAAATAATACTCCTATAGATATCCAAGTCTATGAAGGTTGCTCTGTATTTAAATTTTTAAAGCTTGAATCAATAGAATTACGAATCTGATAAAATCAATAAGACGAGGAAAACCTCATTAATTATGTATGTAAGTTCAAATTGAAGCTATTCATTTAAAAGTATAAGAATGTAAAGTTGTGGTAATACAATTTGCTTTAAAACGCCTTGTCGAGGATTCGCCTAAATACAAATGATTTTTCTGCTATTTTTTGTCGTTACCGAGAAAGAAAAAAAAGAAAAAAAGTATCTCTGGAAAATACTTTAATGTTATTTCACGACGGGGCGCAAATTTGTCTTATAAATCACCCACTGTGAACCACATTTTACAAATTGAGAGGGCAATCGAAACAATTTTCCCCCATTTAGATCACTTAAAGAAAAAGTATACGATTCAATTAATACCCATTTCGATGGGTTATTAACTCAACAACGTATCTACAAATTGACAGTTTAAAAAGAGATAATAAAATACATATTATGCCATTCTGGATTTTTAATAAATAAGCTTCTGTCATATGCTTTCACAATAAAAGACCATTGATGTAATTTTAACATACAACTACTAGCAATAGATTATAATATGTGCCAGGAAAATCCTTTTGTGGAGTGGATTTTTATTTTGGCCATGCTCCAAAGTGAAGTGCTCCAAAAACAATTTGGTTTTGACATTCGTAAAAAATATTCAAAATACGTTTGTACATAATATAAGAGTTAATTGCTAGTATTTTTTTTTACTTTCAGCGATTGTGATTTATTATTAATGAATCCCGATCGATCTGATTTTTTAGATTGTATGGTAAACTGATAGTCTCTTGGTTTACTCTAAATTCCTGGATTAGAAAGGCGCATTCTAAACATCAACCAAAATCAAACCAATGAACACAAAATATCGAAAGTTAATTTTAATATAATATTATCGCAGTTATCCAATATCGCAATTTATGCATGAAGTGTCCTAAAATTTACCCCGCTACTATTTCGATTGCGCGCCATCTTGGTTATGTGACGTTTAGATCAGTTTCGCTTTAAGTATTGTGTTGATGCCCCAATTTTATAATGGATAAATATAATAGTGACAATATTTAAAAACAATTCAAATGCAAATGGGGGGTAAAAGGTCCCATGGACTGACATATCGAAGGCTTAATCCGTAAAAGTGATAACTCCAGTAAATTAAATTGAAGATGATCAACATAAAAGTGTTCGATTATCCCATAAATATAATATCTATATTTATTTTTTTAAATATTTCGTACAGTGTAAATTTTTAAAATACAAGTGTGGTTATTTTGTTTGCATATTTTTTTGTCGAAATTGTCCATGAAAATTTTGTTGAATTGAAATATAGATACTTAATCTTAACCTAAATAAAACTCTAGTTATGATTTTTTATCATAAAATCAAATAAACATGCTGGCAAATAAAATATAGATTATTCCAGGATCATTTTTAAAACTTATTTAGATATGCTTTTATTCAAATGTCACTCAAAATATATATTAATACACATCCACTGTAATATTATTAATATTATAAAACAAAGTTCAATTTTTCTTTTTTTCAATTATCTAGACTAATAATAGAGCAAATAATAGAGGTTCTATTTGAGTACGGAAAATATTCGCAATAATGCCAGGAATTGTGCAAAACTTGCAAGAGACTCTTCACCTGTATTGACGTTGCAGTTGAAATTTCAAACTGCCACAATCCAATTTCCATTTAAATGTATTATGAGGTGATTGATGGATTTATATTTTCTCTTCTTGAGTCAGGCACAAAATTATAGCTTTGAATAGTAATAGTTGGTGTCCATTAGAGTGACAAAAGGAGGTTTCGAGTGACAATTGTGTCTTTTGTGGTGTATTTTTGATGGTGCTTATCTTGAACTCCTTCACAATCACACCTCATCAATTGAATATGTTTTCATATTTTTGTCACACAAACTTATTTAAGACATATAATAAATTTAATCTTTACAGCCTCAGTCTATACGTTGTTATTCTGAAATACATTGCATACTATTCATGTGAAGAGTTCAAAGAGATCATAAAAATTTACTTCAAAAGAGAATACGTGTTTTTCAAAGCCTTTCTATAACTGCAATAATAGTCTTTAATCTATGTTTTATTTTACTGAAATTCCAGATAAATATTTCCAAAGAATATACTAGATACAATAAAATAAATATTTCATATAAAGATAAGGTAGGCGAAATATACAATTACATATTTTGGGTATCGTTTAAGCTACAATTATATTAATTTCGGATTATTAATATTAGAGGAAAAATGTGGTTACCATTAAAAAGGTGGGATAAACTGTAAAAGCAGTTATATAATTTATTATAAAAAATATTTTTCTATTTAATGTTCGTAATTATTTAATATAACAATAAAGTATCATCAATCGTAAAATCTGAAGAATACCAAATTTCATGTAGATTTCGTAAAAAAAAAATTTTTATATCGGTATAGGACTTTTCATTAGCAAAAAAATATATATAAAATTGAAAAAATAAGTATGAAGCGTTTGAAAACAGAGGTGCGAATTCAACAAAGCGTCTTTGTCATTAGAATAAATTATGATTTTCATACAGATTGTAAGAATATTTTTATATTGCTGTGTTGCAGTTAAAGAATCAGTAGCCAATATCGTTAAATATTATGTAAAAAATAAATGACACCTTGTTGAATTCGCCCTTCTGGTTTTGGAAACCAACCATATTTTTCTTACTTCAGTTACTGATTAAAACAGTGAATAAATAGTAAAAGTGTTATTATTTTATTGTTCTTCCACACATGTACATAATTCAGCTGTAGAATAATAATTTATATACACCGTGTAATCCTTGTATCATATATTTCAAAGATGTTCAACTCTAAAGATACGTTTCGTGTTCCGTTGTTTCCTTTTACTTGTTTTCAATCATACAGGGTGTGTTATCAAATATACGCATTATTCCATTAAAATATGTAATACTACCATCACAGGTAAATTTCGAAAGTTCATGCCAGCATTTATTATAATTAAATTAAAACCCGAACACCCTGTATTGCAAAGCCCGAATCTACAGTTGAAACATAGTTTGTTAAAAGCACACAAAACAGACTACAAGATTAATTAGCGACCAGATCTAACGAATGCTTACCGATTCAAACCCCGTTAATTATTAAACACTAAACCCGTGGAAAGTAATTATTATAATACAATTTCTAATGTAAAATTTTAAAACTTATTTCCCATATTTCATATAATTAATATATCATACACCTTAGTCTTTTATATACAAGTCTCCTAAGCAAGTTAACACCTCTATTAATGATCTAAATCTGCTCAGGCCATTACTGTAAACATTTCGAAGGTCCATGGCTCCACTAGTTTGACAGCGCATTCTGTCCACGTACATCCCATTTTATTTTATCCAATGACTGATGACCAGACCTTGTCCAAGTGGATGTGATGAAGTACTTAATAAATTTATCAAATATGCATGGTTCAATTAACGATTTTCTAAAAAAAAAATTTCAATCTCAAGTACGGATTGATAAAATTTCCTAGTTCATATAAAGTGAATAATGCTATCATGGACTATTGAGATTTAGTAATAAATCCTGAGAAAATATGTGTTTTTAATCAATTTATTCTTATATTTGGGACAGTTTATAAAAATAGTCTTTTCTGAGACTACAATATATTTTTTTTGTAATAACTTTTCATTTATTTTTAATTTTGAACTTCTTTTTCTAATAATGTATGTGTTATAAGTGCTTTGACGTATTCGAGCTCTGAAACGATTTCCTTTATAATATTGCTTTATTATTTGATTATTCTATTACCTTATTTCAATTTCTGATATTTACACAAAACATTATTTGGTTACACATCTAAAGTTATCATACACCAATTAATATATTCATGGTACAAACTATAAAACAAACATCGAAAGTATTAATTTTATTATGTTTCAAGATTGTTGTATAAATATCCCAAAATTCAAATAATAATACATAATAAAGCAATATAATAAAATGTAAGCCGCACAGTATTCTACGATTGTGAGCACCTGTTTTTTCACCTTCTTGGCCGACATTTGCTTATTATTTTCAAATTGTATAATTTTTAAGTAGATAGTGTTGTCATGTAATAAAAGTGTTTAAAATATTATATTATTTTATTCAGGATAATTCAATTCTACGTAGTATTTTCATGAAATGCATGTAGTTTTCATTTATGTATTATTTAATATGTGGAGCCAACCAAATAATTGCCAATAAATCAAGTTTAAGTAATCGTAAACTTGAGGTTTTGTATCAATATTAAACAAGTAATTAATTCAGCATACAGAATCACTAGATTGCTTGTTTTTAATATGGAAATATGTGCTGTATTTGTCGAAGAGAACAAACACATTATGGATATGTAAATATGGCGAATGCACAATGCTGAAGATATTTCCAGTCTCAGCACATTTAATTCCTATTGTTATTATCTTCTGAAACGACGAAGTAGAGATGACTCTATACTAATCTTGAATACCACATTCGTGATAAAGACAAACAATTATGAGTTCAACACTCTCGTTTATCTCAAAACTTTCCCAAATACCAATTAAATTTATACACCCAATGTTCACAAGACCGTAAATGTAATAAAAGCGACTACCAATTTCTTGGCGACTATTTTAATTTATATAAAAAGTATGAAATTTCTCACCCTGTTAATGATAACTAAAAAAACTTATTCCTCGAACATTTTATATTGTTACTCTTAAATCACTTTATTGTATTAATGCAGTTATTCCCAAACTTATTTGACCTATCAACCCCTTTCCAGAAAAATATTATCCCCCCTGGTTTTTTTTTATAAAAGTCTATTTAATAATTCAATTAATCAATTGGGGTTTCACTATTAGGTATAATTCGATTGAAAAGATTAAAAATTATGAGAATTAATTATTCTTAGGACTATATAAATTTACAGGTAAATTAGTTATTAAACTGAAAATTGAAGGTATTTTAAAAAACTTCCCCAAATATTTCCAGACAATGATTTTCGAATAATTTATTGACACCTTTATGAATGGCCTGAATATGTAAAAATAATTATCGCTAGGTTTATATTCGATTATTGATGTAAAAATTTCGGCGGGCCATGGTTCCAGTAGTCTGACAGTTCTGTCGATATAAACAGTGTTGCTATTTTGATCATTTAATAACAGATATATTTCGTAATAAATAATTTGGTCCATTTTTGTGGGAGTGTTGCCAAATAATGAAAGCTATTTAAATTATTTAATTTAATTGTCCATTTGGAGATGTATATATTTTTCAAAAATTATTATTATTATGATTATTATTATATAAATAAATTATTTAAAAAAAAGTTTTATTAAAATAATGTGAATTTCAGTGTATAATGTAATGCAAGCTGTTATATTATACGTACAGCACCTTCGCCTACGCCTGTCGTAGCAAAGTGGTTCTACGAACCGGAAGCTGTCTACGATTGTAGTGTGCAAAAGCCTACTCCATTACACACATATACATACATATATTCTAAAATAACTTACTCAATACCTTTAAAATTAAAAAAAAGTTGTTCCTTGCTATTAATTTATTTGATAAAATAGTAAAGTCATATATTAGATAAAGTCTTTGGTGGAATATCTTTGCTTAAAGCGAGTTCGTATTGGCTTGATGCAGGAACAAAGGCGTCTAGCTCTTAAATCTAAGACCGATAGTGTCCAAGAAATACAGCCTTACGGAATATAATAATATATCCACTACTACGAGTCATTCAAAAGGCTTTTGATGACCCATAAAATCTCAATCACTACGCTTAATCTTTAAACCAAATAAAACTGTGCACATAGACAACACTAAATATTATTATAAGGGAAACTAATGTTTACTATCGAAAGTATACGTGGAATTTTTTTAATTATTGGTAATATTTTAAAGAAGAGTATCACAAAAATATAACAAAAATATTTTATAAATAAGTCAACTAAAATCACAGTAATAAGTTGGAAATAATAAGGCTGTTGTTGTTCCATATTAATCTGGAATAAAATTTTTTTTACCTTAAACTATTTATTATTTCATTCATAAATACTTATTCATAGAATATTCTGAATTTTTTTAAATATGAGAGAACAAATTTTCAACTGAAGTCTTTTTTTTAAATTAAATTTAAAAAAAATTCGTATGAGGGATCTGTAATTTTTTTAAATTTGTAATAATTTAATTGATTGTTTTAAAACTATTGTATCGAATAAAAAGAAAAAATCTAGTAACAAAACATTCTAAATATTAAAAAAGACTATTTTCATAAATAAAAATAATATTTATTAATACAGACATATTTTTATACAAAACAGGTACTCTTATAATTAGAAAATTTGAGTTACTTTATGATTTTTTTAAATAAATGTACTGAAGTAAAAATTCAAAAAAATATAATTAATATGCAGAATCTGTGATAATAATCTCCATAATATTTGATTATTCTTATATAATTCGAAAAATAAACTATCCGTATTTATCTCTGCTTTGTTTTGAACTACCTCCTTCATTCTTGAGGATTCACAATATTAATTCAATCGAATATTTAATATAAAAATTCACCGATCAATCAAGTTTTATCCTGTATCATGAATAATAATTAATCTTGTCTTGTTTTTCAGCCGAACAAATTGAAGTGAATTTATATATTTTCATCCAACCCCAATGGTTTTCAGGTGTCAGTAGTGATTAATCAGATTTTGATTGATTCATTGGCTTCAATAGCTCTACTGAAAACTGAGAAGCCAATCGATGTTAATTTGTTACAATAGAGTCGAACCACTAATAAATCATTAGACACATCATTAATTTATTTATAATAATGACTCTTTGTAATGTCACTTTATTATTTTATTTCAATTCTCAAATTCCATGATGCATAGGAAAAATTAACCGCAATATTTGATTATAATTATACCAGATTATTAGCTTAGGGGATAATATATAATCATGGGTTCAAATCCCGTCAAAAAGTAAAAAAAAAAAAGATTTGATCGATGATTACGGCTCAAATCAATCTTCATTGTCTTCCAATCAATCGTCTTGATCCAGGTTTACTCTGATTTCCTGTATTGTAAGGTAAATACTGAGTTGATTATTAAGTCGGTGACCTGTGTAACTAGTAATAGTATGAATTAATACATTATTGTGTTTAAAAATGTGTAAAACCCTTCCCAAAAATCACCCGAGAAACCCGAGATTCCAAGATGGTGACACAAACTCAATTATCAAAAAGCACTATTCATTGTTTTTTAATTTTTAAGTAATATTAAAAAATCACGTATTATCAGTTATATCATGTATAATTCTTTAAACGGTATTATGAAAATAATAATCAAATTTAGATTTTTTCCCAAATGAAAATCGAGGAGTGTGCTTTATAATTTTTATAAACGATAAAAATAAATGATTGTTCTTCTTTTATATTTTATGAAGTATCCCATTCAAGGTAATAGGTTTATGGATGAATTATACTCAAGCTTGCTCGTATCTCGAAGCAATATTCCCCATACAAACTGCCATTAATCCGTTCCAACTCCCAAAATGTCCTCCCAAAAAAACAATTTTCATAGCTACGTATTCTTGATTAATAAAAATGTATTTATAAATGCCAATTATGTATTGTATAAAAACAAAAAAGAGGATGTTAATGATAATAAAAAGATTAGATTTATGAAGTGTTACTTTCGCTTATCTATTCTCGCCCTTAGATGTGGGCTGTTTAGAAAAAAAAGTTCCAGACCGGGACCGTCGCGAGATATTTATTTTTATATATAAAGGGCCGGGAGGTTGAATCTGTGACATCGCAGATACAGTACGTGAAGTATGGAAATCAGGCGATATTATATACATTTGAAGCATTACACCACTCTAATATACATACATATATACACTACGATCACAATGAAAAATATACCCTATTCCCATATACCTACTCTACACATTTGTATTCAATTAAAACAACCAAAGTATCTAATGAAACAATGATTTTTTTTATTAAATATTTTGGCCGTATTAATTGAATATAAATATTCATATTTTTATTTTATTTTATCTAATACATACATATAATCAATCATAATAGTAAAGCATGAACCATCATCACCTTGCCATTACAGGAAAAACCTAATGCGGCTAGGCAATGATGGACATTTGTCAGAATTATAGAAAAAAGGTGTGAAAAATTAAGAGAGAAATATATAAGACATACAACAAAAAATATAACATATTATAAAAAATATAGAGAACATCATGATTGCTTAAAATTAAGGAATTCTTTCATACTTTTCATGAATGCACAGTAGAACATGACAAATATGTCATTTTCCACCCTACTGGCATTCCATTCATTCAAAAGAACTATGGATCTGGTTAATGGGGAGTGATGGAGTATGTTAGTATGGGTCCTAGGGGTTGCAAACAAGGAGTGAGAGCGACAGCGCGTATAATTCTCGGGAACAGACAAACTGATGCGACTAAGTATAAGAGATTTATAACTGGCCTCTAATCACAAGAAAAACCAATTGCATCAGTGCCACATTAATGATAGTTATGCGTATAAAAATGTAATGATTGTGTAGAGTGTATATATTAGACTAGATGATATGTTTTTTTCATAAAGATGTAAATAGTTGTATAGAGTTGGGTTATGGTTGAAAAGTATATAATTTAGCCAAATTCCTATACAATGAGCGCCGTTCGAACGACTACCGTTCACAGCTGTTCGGTAGAATTCTTTCCATTCTGGCCTGTATACTCGAGATGGCCTAGTCCAGTCTTTGTCAAGTTACCACTGTATTGTTTGTAAATTTATAATAAGAGTGTGTATTGAGTTTAGTGAAAGGGTTAATTAAACATGCAATTAGACTTAGTTGTACGTAATTGACTTTGGTTCAGGCGTAGTATCTGTGGAGGGGGGCGGTGTCCTTTCAGTGTTTCAGTCAGCCTTTCAGTACCGCTCTGGTCGTAGAAGCAGAAGGACGTGTCCATCGCCGTCTTTTATATTATTTCAAATATATTATAACTGCTATCGGAATAACCGCTCGATCGATATAACCTGCCAAAGGACCAATCCTGACCACCAAACAGGTATCAAAATGCAACTATTACTCACAAAAGTATTAATCCCCATTTGTTTGAAACTGTTGATTCTGTAAACCTGAAGAATCAAAATAATTTTTAACCAAAACCATATTGTTGGAATTAAGTGTGAATATTTTAAGCAGGCAATAGTATTAAAAATAAAAATATAATTTCACTTTTATCCACAAATATTTACTGGATGAGAACAGTGGGAAAGTTGATATCAAAAAAATATTTAATATAATAAATTATTACTGCATAATATATTGTACGAATTTCACAGATTTATCACCTGTTAATCGCAACAATATTTATTTCCGCTAATAATATTAAGCTGCTGTAATATCATAGCAATATAAAGTGTTTTTTTTTTTTTAATTTAATGGCATTTAAAATTCGGATATGGCAAATAATTAATTATATAAATACTTTGTGTTATTAAAGGATTTCTAATTTTTATTTCGATTGAATACGGAATTACAGATGCTTATTAATATTAGCGAAAATAAAAATGCTTGCTATTAAGAGTTGGAAAAAATTAAATTAGGAAAAAATGTTTGGTTGTTCTGAAATTAACTGATATTTTAGGTTTTTTTAATTTCAATGGTCGATTTTGTCAAATAATTAATTATGACAATAGTTTAGGTGTTATGAAAGGTTTTTTTTATTTTATTACAGTTGCTTATTATCATTGGCTAAAATAAATGCACTTGCTACTATTAGATGGTAAAAAATTGAATTAGTCAAAAAAGTTTGGCTATCGTGAATTCAACTAATATTTTAATTGCAGATTATTTATTAATTATTTTAGTGGAAATAAATATGTTTGCCACAAATAAGATATTATAAAATTATAAAATAAGCTGCTTTAATAAATATTCTCAATATTACGCTTTATAATACAACAAAAGAAATTGAAACTCAGATAATATTTAAAGAGAAAGGCGCTTATTTGCTTTTCAGAATTTTTGGAAACCAATTAGCCAAAATTTAATCGGATTTTAAAGTGTGTATTTTCAAGGTGATTTTGTAATTTTGCTAAATGGGTCATTAGAACGATGCGTTATTAGCTGGCAAAGATAATGTAAATAACCTCAATGGGAATATATCTCAGGGTATTGGATATAAATTAGCATAGTCAGTCTGATTGGATGTTATTTTGTAATTAGTATATTCAGAAAACGTTTGTTGGGAATAATTGTAAATTTTCAACGCGTACTTCAACAATCGAAGTACTTTTATGGCTAACGGCAATTTTATGGAAATGGCGTGTAATTTTGAATTTTTGCACCAAACTCTCCCATTTTTAATTTCGGATTATCATACTAATCCCTTCGCTATTAAACTTTCCCTTTGACTGGGCGATAAAAATTCATTTTATATCTTTAAGCATTCTTTTTGTATGTGTTTGATGAATGAGAATAATTAACCTTACCAAAGAAATAGATAAAAGTATATATAATTATTGGATTATCCCATATTAATATATTTATTATATTATTATATATTAACTTCTAATTAAAGTCCTTAATCAATTTGTGGTATTTAATTAATTAATACATTGAATTGAATTTTTAAATTTATGATTGTTATATTTTTTTATTTATATACACCCCGGGGGGGATTTTTGAGAAGATTTTTACAAGTTTTTTTAGACACAACAACGTGTTTATTGTCTGTCGGTGATCTTAACTATTACTAGTTACACAAGTCACCGACAGAGCGGCTCTTTCTACCTTAACTATAAACTGAATTTTGAGACTCAAGGTTTAGGAACTGTGAGCAAAACAATTTTTTAAATCAATTTTAATTAACAGGATTCTAAGAATTATTTTGTCCATAGAATCGGTGAAAACAACCTTTTTGTTATGATCAAATTCAAGAAGAAGAGCACAAAATTTTAAATGCCCCGAGGAGATTTTTAAGAAGGTTTTTTACACACAAAAACGTGTTAATTAAAAGTCTGTAAGTGATCTTAACTATTTCTAGTTACACAGGTCACCGATTTAATATTCAGTCTTTACCTTAAAATTCAGGAAATCAGAGTAAACCTGGGATTTTATTAATATTATTCCCGATCTCCCAGTCGTATTAACCGATCAAGTCAATTCAGCGGGATTCAAACCCTTGACCACAATATTAATAGCCTCGCCTCTTATTCCCTGAGATATAAAAATATTCTCCCATTGCTTGTTAAAAATGAATTTAATCAATGATATTGGATTTGAATAAAAGTTTCAACTTCCAATTCTCTGGTGCTACGCCAAATAACTCTTCCATATATACATATTTACAATCTTACTAATGAACGCATACACGATTCTCAGTCTGACCCAAAGAAATTTGAGAGCTTTCTTAGCATCTGACATGGAATATTAAAAATAATAATGGCTCTTCTCTTGGCTGTAATCCAACTATATTTTCAGGAGGCCACATTCAGTTCGGCTGTCGGAAGTCATAGTTGAACTCGTTTATAATTCGTATGTAATTATGCACTAATTTATCATTACACAGTTGGTAAAAACAGATATAAACTAACGACTCAGTCGTGACATAATTTTTAATTTACATGAAAGACCTTGTGAGAGGATATTATGTAAAATTTACTATGCTTTATCTTAAATATTGAGACGATTATTCAATTTTCACATCACTGTATTATTTCCTTTAAACACTTTATTTTTTTGATGAAACTTGGATATAATTAGTGTCAACTTCCATATTTTGTCCCTATAACTGAAAGTACGTGACCGTTATTTAATAATTTGCGGTTTATTATCGCTGTAAAAGACGAAATTCAATTCATGAATTATTCATGAAATAAGTTCAGTTGCGCTCGACTTCGTTGTCTTGTCGCAATTTATTCACGGAATACTTTTAATTGGCCACTTTTCAGAAAAGGGCTTTTAATTAGCGATCTGGCGAATTTATTTTTTTATTATTTGAAATCTGAGAATCAGAATTAAAAAAAAAAACATACAGCAACAATACTGTTTTTGTTTTCATTCAAAGACACCCTGATTGTATTTTTTCATACTCTATTCGGGAAAAATAACAACAGTTTATTTATTTTTTCATTCAATCGTTTTCAATACGGCCACTATTTATTTACTAAACAATTTGCTCCATCGGGCTTACATTGTATATTTTTTTAGGACCGGCATCGTCATCGCCCGTTGATTTTTTTAAAATAAATTGTTTATTTAGTATAACATTTCGACGAATATAATCTAAGCAGTGGATTTGTTGGAGTGATTATCGGGTTTTGTTTTTGTCCGGAGATTTGCATCATTACCCTTGAGGATTTTGCGATATTACTTACTTAATAAATATGTTGTTGATTTATTTGCTACGACCGACGCAGCCTACGGCGTAGCTCGTAGTCTCATGGTAATAAATTCGCTACACGACAAGACCGACATGTCTTTTCAGCTCAACGCAAAAACTAGTCAAGTTATCTCTCGTCTGAAGGGAAAGCGTTTCGTCCTTCGATTTTCTGAAGGAAACTGGTAAATATAACACAGGCTACATTTTATTTATTTTCTCACTTTATAATGCTTTCGGAACGTGATTTGTAGTCGTGTAAACTGAGTTTTCTAGCGTCTATTCGTTTGATTAAATCTCTACCCATTGTTTACTATAAATTATATGCGTCTTAAGTGTAATGAGTAGAATATTGAATTTATTATTTCCACTTTTATTATCACCAAGAGAGACTTTTATTGTCACCGTTATTTAATTAATTTTGAAAATAATTAATGCGACTCTGTTCATTATGTTTTTGAGTAAATATCGCTCACATACAAACTAACTTACCGAAAACGGCTATGATTAGTAATATCATTAAATTTAATATTTGCACAAGGATACAATACAAAGAGTAATTAAAAAAAACATTTTCGTATAATAATTGATATAGTTGATTATGCAAATTTTTGAGAATATTTTAAGGGAGGTTTAAATAATTAAAAATACCTTGTAGTTTGATTTTTAATAATAATTATTTTGACACTTTAGGTGAAATATTTTCACAGTGGTAATTAATAATATTAATCTGCGGTTATTCCTTAAATATCCTAAAAAAATTACTGCACCTTTATATTTTTTGCGAAAAAATTCAAACATTTATTCGGCCTATTTATAAAAAAAACAGTTATGGTTCCGTTAATTTCGGATTACTGTAGAATGATAGCGGCTTATTATTATTAGTGTAAATAATTATAGTTGGTACAAGCAGGCGAATCGAATTTGTTAGTCAATTTTCAATGAAATACAATATTTTTGGGAAACCCTCTTTCAATATTTCCTGATAATTTCTATGGATACGCCACCTCCATTTTTTATTATTAAAAAATCTTATAAGAACGTAGATTTAAGTCTGTTAATTATTAAATGTTAAAGTACGGTTGTAATATTTTTTGCGATATATCCTCTGACTAAAAGTATAAAAAATACTGTTACAAGTTGAAAAATTATAGGTTAAATTGATTCCATCTTCTACTTGACGATCATGACCAATAATAAACAGCATTAAATGCAGAGAATGCGTGATCTAATATAATATAAAATATTTATTTGGCCGTAAATTCCAGTAGCTAAACGCCTACGCCATAATGATGTCTCTTGGTCCCTAAGAGTATTCAAAGGAATTCACTATATCCTGCTTCGATGCCTCCACATTTTTTTTTCTTACCTTCACCCCCTTTGTTTTGTATCTTTTACGATGCAAAAATAATACAGAATCCATGTTTGTATCATAAACACAAATCTAATATTATCAGAAAAGGGTTTTGGAGTAAATTGAATTAAATAAAAGGGCTCATACGTGTTTTCAAGTGAAACGTATAATATGTACCCTCGTATATTTGAAACCTGAACACGTTCAATGCACTCAATGATACAACAAGTACTCTTAAAAGACTATTTTTATTTTATTTGAACTGTAATCTCCACTTTTATACATTATTTTTGTATATTTAGTATAGCCCGTACATTTTTACAACTGTGATTCATACTAACACCAATTAATATTAATTATTTGAAAATAATTTTACAATAAATTAATACATACACATAATTTTGAGTCTCAAGATTTAGGAATTGTGAACAAAAGAATTTTATTAACAGGATACTAAGAATTATTTTATCCATAAAATCAGCGAAAATAACCTTTTTTTAAATGTATCTTTGTTATTATTAAACACAAGAAGCACAAAATTAAGGTTTTTCAGACGATCGATCAGGGTTTATTATTAATATTCCCAATCTCCTTGTCGTAATAACTGATTAAATCTTTTTTTTTTGAAATTAATACTAAATTATATTTTATTAAATGGCCCTTAAACTAATATAAGTATCCTCAATGCATTTATTGACTCCTGTCAATGAAATTCACGTGAAATAGGTTATTACATTGTTCAGTAATTATTATATTATAATTTGATTAAACTATTATAATAAATTTTAAATAAAAATAATTTCTATGGATATGATACGTCCATTTTTGTTTAGTAAAAACGTTGATTTAAGCCTGTTGATTATTAAATATTAAAGTACGGTTGTGATATTTTTTGCGATATATCCTCTAAATAAAAGTATAAAAAATACAGAAACATAAAATATAAATTTCTGCCAAACAAATTAATGTGAAATAAGTTATTACAATGGTCAATTATTATAATATTAAAATTTGATTAAACTTTTATGAATTAAAAAAATTTAATATTATATATTTAATTTCCAAAAAATACTATTTTCCCACACATTCCACTCAAATCTTCCAAATGTTAGACAATTATATGTATTTATTGTATCTGTAACCGCCACGCCAAAAGACTTATTTTTATCACAAGCCTGTTAACTGGAATTGTTGATTATGCACAATATTTCCACATTAATATTTAACACAAAGCAGTGTTTTGGTATTAAAGGGGCTTAGAAGTTGTCATTTGCAGATATATTATAGTAGCAGTGCTTTGTCTACAAGTGCTCTGTCCACAAGAAGTACTCATATTTCAAACACAACACACTTGTTTTATTCCTACACAGTCTTATTATTTTAATACCAATCATCTGCGTTGTGTCCATATTTATTATATTCGTAGAAATACTGCAAATATTTTCATTAAAGAATATGTGTTCAACCGTAACAGCCGATATAAGAAGGCCGGACAACTGGATGTATAAATATCTAAATGGCAGACCAAGCAGATGAGTTACCCAAAGGCAACAGTAATTGTCTCACTCATCTGCTTGGTCCGTCATCTTGATATTTATACATCCAAATATCTTGCATTATTATCGGAGGTAACGACTAATTTACATTTAAATTTATTAAAATGAGTATTACCATACTATAATAACTATGAATTCAATATTTACCTGTTATGATTAAAACGACTTGAAAGGCTTTTTGTTATCACGAAATTAATAGTATTTGGATGGATTTATTTATTAAAAAGACAAATAAGCAATAAGCTTTGTAATAAGATGCAAAAACAGAAAAAAATGATCATTAAGCTGCACTTTATACATGGCACTCCGTAGAAACAAAGGAAGAGACAGATAAAACAGGTTATTATCAGCCTCTTTGACCCATTCATTCAGAAAGTCAACACCGTGGTCATGAGTTCAAATCCCGCACAATTTTAAATTGATTTGATCGATTATTAGGACTGGGAGATCGGGAATAATATTAATAAAATCCCGATCGATCGTCTTGATCCAGGTTTACTCTGATTTGCTGTATTGTAAGGTAAATACTGATTATTAAGTCGGTTAACTGTGTAACTAGTAATAGTTGAGATCACCGACAAATAAAAATTGGTTAACACGTTGTTGTGTTCAAAAAATCTTCTCAAAAAGCCCCTCGTTTATTATATAAATAAATAAACAAATAAATATATACTTAAGCCAATTTCAAAATTAAAATAATCCAATATATTATTTATACTCGGTAATAAGTCGGTGACCTGTGTAAC
The DNA here is from genome assembly GCA_022606485.1 of Agraylea sexmaculata. Lineage (NCBI taxonomy): Eukaryota > Metazoa > Arthropoda > Insecta > Trichoptera > Hydroptilidae > Agraylea > Agraylea sexmaculata. Next base: position 114,911 of record JAGTTH010002293.1, read on the forward strand.
TAGTAATAGTTAAGTAAAGATTAACAGACAATTAATTTACACGTTGTTGTGTCTAAAAAAGCTCCTCGGGTTATATACAATTTTGTGCTCTTCTTCCTGAATTTGATAATAAAAAAGATATATTAAAAAATTGTTTTCACTGATTTTATGGACAAAATAATTCATAGTGTCATGTAAATAAAAATCGATATGACAAATCGTTTTACTCACATTTTCTTAATCTTGAGGCTTAAAATTATGTGAATGTATTATTTATTGTAAAATTACTTAATAAAATTAAATGATAATTGGTTTAAGTATGTATTACAGTTGTTAAAATGTACGGGCTATATAAAATATACAAATAAAATGTATAAAAGTGAGGATTACAGTTCAAATAAAATAAAAATAGTCTCTAAAGAGTACTTTCTATATCATTGAGTGCATTGAAAGTGTTCAAGTAATATAATTATTATTAATAATTGGTTTTAGTATGTATTACGGTTGTAAAAATGTACGGTTATATTACTAATAATATAAAAAAGTACTCCGTTTGTTTATTTATTGTTGATTATAAGTCTCCATCGTACACAGTTATTAAAATAAAGAAATTAATGTGTAAAGTGAATATTACAGTTCTAGAACTAGTAATAGTTAAGATCACATACGTTGTTGTGTCTAAAAAAACATCTCCTTGGGGCGTAAATAAATTTTTAGCATTACCTTTTATTTTATTGGATAATGAACTGCACGTCTTATTTTAACATTTTATTATTTAATATTTTAACATGACAAAGACACAAGTTATATGAATGTAATAATAAATTTTGTGTATATTGTTTCATTGTTGTCATATTGAATACCATCTTGAAGATGAAGAGGCTGTGTCGGATTTCCTGTGTGGATGCATGGAACAATTTCCCGTTAAAAACCCAAAACCCTCTTCCCTTTCAGCATTTCACAAAGATCCCATTCGCATACAAACAGGATGTAATCTCCCTTCGGCGTACTTCATTAAAACCGGGTTATGTCAGTATAAACCACAGAATAAAGATATTGAGCCTCAGCGACAACGAATTTACCTCTCTATTTTACATATACGCAAATTCCCCACACGAATATTATTTGATACGTGCCAATCTGGATAATTGGGAAACGGCATGTATATTATTAATTATAACCACTATGATATTTACATACCATTTGATTCGAATTGAAATTAAGTCCCTCATGCAATCGATACTCAAATATATACGGATTTTATCAAGATAAGATAAGAATATTATATATGTGGGTGTATATATAATAAAAACTGCAATATATAATTTAATTATTGGTGGGATTCACCTTATAAAATAAGCGTAACTAATGCAGTTATGACTGTCTCAAAATTATATTTTTTTATTTTTTTATTTGTCACGTATTATTATGGCTTTTAACAAATTAATAATAGCTATATAAAAAATAAGTACATATTTAAAAGCCGAAGTGTAGACTTTATTTATTCATTAAATATATATATATTATATACCCGATGGACTTATTAAAAATAGAAACAATTACATTATGTAACCATTTCTATTTCGGGTTAATGTCATAACTGCAGCTTATTATTATTATATTAAATAAATATGGTTGCCACTAAATTTGGATTTTATATTTAGAATTAAGGCTTAAAATATATTTTTCATTATACCTACCTTAATGATTAAATGTCTATATATGTATATATATATATATATATATATATATATATATATATATATAACCCCAAATTAAAACAACGTGGGACTGATTTGCTTTAGGAAAACTGATTCTTCCTTCAGTCATAAACATTTAATTAATACACCAAGATTTTTACATATAATTCGATGGGTCAGTGACACAAAATCTACAAATTGACAGTTTTCAAGGAGATATTTTTCAATATGAAACTTGAAATATTAGCGTTTTTTTTATTGTATTATAATATTTAATATTTTGGTTTGACTTTAATTAAATGGACACAATTATTATAAATGTGTCATATTATATTATATTATTAAACTATATGAAATACGTGTAAATACAACTTGGGTTACAATTAGTTAAGATCACTAATATAAAACTGTAGATACGTTAATGTGTAAATAAACCATAGAATTCTAATACAATAAAAACATATTTAATTTAATTATATTGTAAATATACAATGTATAATATATGTGGTTTACAATATCATAGTGTTAATATAATACTTTGACGCTGAAGTGGATAAACTTGTTCCATGGTAATATGAATAGTAATCGAGTCTCATACGAGTGCATTTCACATTTTACTTTAAATTCAACCACATCGTGTAATTGTATTAAATGAATCCAATAAATGGTGATTCTTCTACATATATTGTAATTCGAAAACAAACAATCTTTGTTTGATTTAACACCGGCCAAACATTCAAAATACTTAAATGTAAACGATTCTCGCTTGTGTTTATTTACGTATGTTCGATTTATGAATCCAATTTTTGATTTATCGATATCGGTGAATCCATTATTTACCAACCAACGTAAGGTTGGAAATTGTATATGTTAACTAAACGTATTTATTTAGGTAATCTAAATATTTTCGAAAATGCCGCTGACAAATCGGTTTGTCTTACAGAGTTTGGGGTTTGGCTTAGTCATTAGTGCCTTATCTTGAATTATCTTGGGTCGTCACTAAGCTTTTGATAGTATTATTTGAGTCTATAATTAATTTAAGGTAATATTTCCAAATCAGAGATATAAGTCGTGGAATTTTAATATTTTTTTTTGGTTTATTTGGATTTGGAGGTTTATTTGGATGCTTTTTAATGAATTTCCATTCGGTTCACTATTAAATTACATACATAATCGCTTTCGTATTTATCTTAAAATAAATAAAATCTAGACTCAAAGACTATTAATCAGGATTTTATCAATTTTATTTCTGATTTCCCAGTCGTATAGTAATAAATAATTTGTCTTTTTAATCAAAATGCGCATATGCCGTAAGTGCAAAAAGGGCTGTAAAACTATGGTAAATTTTATGATTACTCTATGTATGCATTTTGCAAATATTTTTGTTTAAAAGATTCAAAAATAATATTGTCTGATTATAATGTGTTTTTGACAACCCGTTATTGATTTATCTGATTGGCCTGGCAAGTGACAAAAACAGGACCACTTTCCATACCGCAAATTTATTGAGGATTCCAAGATAATTACCCCCTTACCCCAAATTGTAATCACACGGAAGGAAAACCGTTAAGCCTTTTCTAATTATACATTAAATTAATAACGGAAAGCGTCCGTCTTTGATCTCAAAGTACGTATGCAAAATTATATGAATTTTTATTACGCAATCTCGTTTTCGTACAAAGTAAAAAGGTAAACACGAATTGTCGGTCGAATGTGTTTTGTCTGAGACTCGTTAAGGAAGGTGACGTCGACCCTGTAAAAAGTCCTGTAAAATACCAACAAGACTTTTTTGCCTCTGTCTGCTTCCAAGTAAGAGGATATCGCCCCTAATTGGGCATGGAAGGTATTTTTCTGCCGAAAAAAAAGTACGTTTCAACGAAAATATGATTTAATGCTTGTTTAAGGATGTGCTTTTGACACGGGCTTTTCAAATGATAAAGGATATTATTTACAAAAAAAAAACAAATTCCTCGTATGATTTATTTAACAACACCTCGATTAAGTAATATTTTAGACAACATACATGATTAATACATATTTGTTTGATGATACCGAATATCGCATTAAGGGGTGTGCCCAATCATCCCTCTCAATTATACATTAGATAAAGTCAGAGGTCATAACACTTTATTATTGATTAGTGTCAAGTACCAATGATGCTATAAAATGAAACGATTGGTATTAATAACAGGTCGTGAAAATATAAAGCACGATTTCTTAGTTTTAATACTATTTATTTATTTCATGATAAAAATACCACGCAAAAAACTCACTCTTTAATTTATTTATCTGCATATAAATTTGCTCACAAAAGTTTTTTTACAGACAACACAAACATAATAATTTATTTCCATATAAAAATTAATAAAAAAGGTAAATATTAATAAAAAAGGTAAACAAAAATGAAAAATACATAATATATATAAAAATAAATAATAGTATATATTTTTTTGTATAAAATGTATAAATAGAATGTATATTAAATAAAATAAAGTAAGGCGTAGAAAGCAATAATTTATATGTTGCCATATAAGGTATAATGATAGTTAAAAAAGGTTTAAAACAAAAAACTATTCAAAAAAATATTATAGTATGTATAATATGGTATTATAGTATTAATAAAAAAATCTCATTATTAAATTATATGTATGTATTAATTATAATTTTATATAAAGGATCGAATTTATGAGATTATTTTAATGGGAATCAAATAAATGTAACAATAAAATATTTAATGTCCCAACCTTATTTTTTTTCAACAAAATTCATTCCCGCTTATATTAATAAGCTGTGGTCATTTCATAGCAACCTGAAATTAAACTTTGTAATTATTTGCTTAGTTTTTTTTTATCCACATTCATACAAAAAAAAAATGTTTTACGGGCCAAATAAAGCAAATAATTAATTAAACAGCTTAGATTTGCTGAAAGAAACACTACAATATTAAAATAACGATTTTCAATAACAGATTCAAAATATCCCAAGCCCAGTTTTAATCTTTGTTTCAAATATTAGATGTAACAGATTCTCTTAAACCAAAGACATAAAAATGTATCTAATAAAATAATGATTCCAAATATGATGTAGGTAAGTTTTCATGCTTTTAATTTTTAAATCTAATTGAATTAGGGAGTTCTTGATTCTAAACACCTCTTATTTTATAAATTGATAAATAAAGATCTGTCTTTATTGTGGCTGTATATTTTTACAATGATTGAGATTTAATTTTCCAATTCGAAAGTAGCTTTGTTGTGGTATTTTTAATATGCATTTACGGTACATTAAACAGTGTGAGACAAGCATCGAAGAGAAAGTGGTATTACTAGAGGGATAGAATGTTGGGTCCTGGATGTTGAGGTCATAAAGGGGGTGGTTTCTCCCCTGACAGCCGTAAAGGCCGAGGGGGTGGCCGGGGGTTGAAGCATTTGCAAAACGCCCCTGAAGGACTACCCGCACCCTATTAAATGTATCGTCAAAACACATTTTTTTATATTGCACTTTACACCAAGGATTTTTTTAACCAATATCCGAACACGTAAGCCTCAGTAGAGTATTAATTTAATAATTCATTTAAAATAAAATGTGGCCAAATTTTATCAAACCCAAATTTTAATTAACTAAATTAACTATCCAGATATTTGGATATAAATTCGAAAGCCTGATGTCCTGTAAAATGAATTTCATGATTTTCAATGAATAGATTTTTTTGCCTATTTTTCAAACTATGTAACTCCAAACCGAAAAATGTGGATTTATTCCCTTTGTCCTTTTGATAAACCATATTATATTCAGTAGGATTGAAAAACTTCGAACCTCCATTCATTAGTAAAAAAAATGAACATTCTGAAATACCCGTGAATTCGATGTTATCAAAACTACCCTCAGTTTTTATAAAACCTTAGAGTTAAAAATAATATCATTGCTTATTTAGTTTATACTAGTGTAGAAATATAATATCATATAGTAATGTATACTGGGATATATTAATAAATTTCTTATTAAAATTTTAAGGATAAAACCGCAGCAATCGTGAAAGAAATAAATATTGCAATTATTAAGAAATTGAGTCACTAAAAATGACAGACAAAGTTAATAAAAAAATGTCATTTATAGTAGATTTGTCATTATTATTGGAGTTTTATTTAATTTATTAAAAACAAACAGCTTCTAGAAAATGCATATTGGGAAGCCTATAATTTTATCAATGTAGTTTTAAACACAGTAAGTAAAAAAAATACAAAAATAAAATATATATGGTAATTATATATGGTAATAAGGATTAAAAATTAATTTAAATAAAGTGTCTTTGAGTAGGACTTTTTCTATCAATATTGAAAAAGAGTTAAATTAATGAAAATCAACAAAATATCACCATTAAGAAAAATCTCTTCTATAATGTATACGTCCAATAAGAAGCTTCCCTTATATTATTGAATATTTAAAAAAAAAAGTAATACAAATCGATTTTCAGGACATTTTAATAGGAATATGAACCTCAGTATTTTCTTTTCCAGTCTCACTAACAATCGCTTCTTGAATGATGCATTATACAAATACTTCAAAGCAATATATTCACCCTTAGTCATTTTGTGACCTGAAATTGTATTCCAGACATTGTTTATTTAGTAAATTTGCAATTCAATTGACATTGGGTTAGCAATATTATATATTTAATGACCAACAATATAGTTAAAGTAAATCAATTTATATGTACGTTGATAGGGGTTTTTATATTATTTATTTTATATTAGGTGTATTTACAGTGAGACAAGAAAAACATAAAAACCACATCACTCTTTTTTACCAGTTGTCTCTGAAAAAGGATTGTGTTCCCTCAGGAATATTTTCCCATGAGTCTTTAAATGTATGGGAATTTGGGACTACCGAATCCTTTTTCATTTTCTTGTACATATTCGATATATTTTCATATTTATCATTATTTTATTTATATTATATACGTGTTTGGTAACCATACCTAGTCCAAGTGAGTGTAATGAAGTGCTTTGACTTATTCGAGCTCTGCAACAATTTCCTTTATAATTTTGCATTATTTTATTTCAAGTATTAATATAAACTATTAAGTTGAATAATAGTTTAATTTTATACATTTTATTTTGTTTTAATATTGTTCTGTTAATACTAAATAAATAATATAGAATAAAATATTTTACCAGAAAATAAAGCTATATTTATAAAGCAATATAAGTCGCGCAGTGCTCTACGATTGTGAGCAATAGAGATTTATTGATAATACGTTGATAGTGTTGCCATATTATAAAAGTTTTTAAAATATTATATAATTTTATTCAGGATGAGGCGATATTTTCATGAGAAAAGTTATAAAGCAAATTTTAAATATGGTTATTTTATTTTATTAATATTATGTTATAAGATTGTTCTGATAATATCCGAAAATCCAAATAGAATAACAAATTTTATCACATAATAAACAATATAAACTGCGCAGTGCTCTAGAATTAATAAACATTAAAAACCTGATATTTTATCCTTTTGGCCGAGGTTTAAAATTACTAAAAAAAATAATTCCTAACAAAAGGTTATTTTCAATTTATTATCACTGTAAGAATGTTAAAGTAAAAGTATTAGAATTTGCAATTTCTTACGGAGGCAATTTCATTCAAAGTAAAGTGGCTCTTAGAACTGATAGTTAAGAAGATTTAGATTTTTTTTATAAACCACGTATGTACAAGTTATATATTTTCGTCGCCAAATATTCGCAGGTATAAACTAAATAAGGTAATGACATTTGTCAAACAAGTACGTGACATTCTCATACATTGTGTACGTGTTCTCGATCAAAATTCAACGGATTTTTGTACCCGCAATGTCTGTTAATAATATTAAATAATTCAAGCAACATCTTATACATAATATCTACAGCTCAGCACTATTGGATTAAAAGGATTTCGTAATATAATCTCAAAATAGACCACTCGATATTGTAGCAAGGCCGTAAAAAATTAACGCGTAAGATTGATGATTTTTTGTGTGGAAAATTTATAATTTCTAACAAAAAGTATCATGTGGAATAAATTTCAACGTTACAGCAATAAAGCATTTTTATGAAGTGTCAATTTTTTATGCCGCTATAATTCGTCATCTCTTGTTATCGGACATTAGATAAAACTCATAATTATAAATATATAAAAAATAAGTTAATACTTTGTTTTGTGACACTTTCTTTCTTTTATACATTCTTTTATTTTTTAATAATTTTTATTCGTACAAAACTAAGAATTTATTTAATAGTTTTTATTTTATTTGAATCGTCACGTTAATACATATGATAACTATCAAAATCATAAAAAAATAATATAATTGCTATTTAAAAAAATTATAACTATTTACAAAGTTTTTAGTTTTTTTTAAATTTTGGCCAAAAATCCGAGACGAATTTCCAATCTAAAATATTGTTGATTTTTTCGTATAGTTAAGATATTAGGAAAGAGGAATTTGTGATTTTTTTCTCATTAAAATAATCTTTAGGTTAATTATATTATTAACAATACAACTTAGTATAAATTAGTAGTAGTTACGTATTAGTTGTGTTGAAAGATAAAATAATTTGAGGTTAATTACATTTGAAATCTCTGCCTTCTACTACTAAACCGACAATTTATTCTGATGATTTCTGAAACTAATATTTTAATGGATGTTGATCTTAAAAATGTATTAAAATTTCCGCTCGAAATAATTTGTTGATATCAATGGATTCTTTTTTAAAGAGTAAGTAAAATTTCGAGTATTTTTTTTACTTTGAAAAATTATTACATGGAATTCTACCAAGTCAACACGATCAACGGCTTACTTTATATTGAATCGAGGAAGCTTTTTGTGTTAGTTCGTAATTAAATTTTGCAGTGCGGGTGTAATGAATATTAATTTTAATAGAGAGTATTGTTTATCGAGTATATTGTGTATTCTCTTTGAAAGAAATTTATTATGCAATCCTCCTTGGCTGAGGTCTTCGTTAATCTACGCGAGCTTCTGATTTGCATACAGACTTCAATGCATTCATATGGAAATCCCTCGCTAGTGAAGGCTTCATTTTTGTGAAGAAAAAAATCATCCACACCATACAATATACGTGAACAACAAAGCTTCAGGATCTCCTGAAAGATGATGATGACTTTACTTTAATAAATAACACACTATGATAAATAGTAACACACAAACGGATCTTGAACTTTTACTTAAAGTAATGTTTTTTTTATTGTGATATATTTTGGTGCAAACCTTTGGGCTTTCATTTAAGAAACACATTTGTTATCAACATGCCAAATCTGATTCATATAATATCTTTATAAATAAGATGCTACATGGGTTTAAATTGGTTAAGATTATTAAGAGTAAAACTGCATTTTTAGCAAACATTTTTTGATAATTATCCAAAGAATTATTGAATAACTTGATTCAAAATTACGCACATGATTATTTAATTGATTTTTAAATACTTTCTTCACAACTCCATTTCTTATGTTTATAGAAAAATTGTCGAAATTTAGATACCCGAAGAGGCGACCTGAATGGTTATGATTGATATTCATTTTTTTAATATTCTGAAATGATCAATCGCAGCTGTTTGTATGTTATCTCATTTTTGAGCATATCTAAATGTTAAAAATTGCTTATTTAGAGTAAAAAGATCCATATTTAACCCTAAAATATTTGTATTAATCACCCATTGAATATATAATTCAGTTAAGTTGGTTATTATTCTACACATTTTTTAAATTACAACATGAAATTCTACTAAAAAATGCGTGTACGCTTTCGACACATTATATTTAATTTTTCTTAAATTTCCGTAGTATAAAATATACTTTTTTATTTTTATTTATAATATTTACATTACTTTATTCAATTGATGAAGGCAATTCACTTAAGTAATTCATGAATATTCAACATATGTGTTTGTTTAAATATATTAGCTATTAATTTTATATTAGCAATAAATATAATATCATTTACTTTTTATAAAAAAAATAAACTTGTATAAGAGATCTAATAATGTATAAAATATTTCCACTCACATGCCGCAATATAGTATTCTAAATTAAGACGTAAGATCTTCTCATATTTATAGATTTGTATGGGAAAAGTTCGCGCTAGAAATATTTTGAAAAACTTCTACCTATTATATTAAAAAAAAACCATCCCTTTTAATATTAACAATATTATATATATATTTTTTTTTCTTATTTTTCAGGTTATCGAATGATTCAAGTTTTAAGTGAAATATTATATAGTATATATGTAATATTAATAGTGTAAGTGTGAAGGTGTTGTGATATAAGATATAAGGGTTGACAGGTTCCTGTTGGAGACAAGTAGGCCGCCCCTCTGGAGGCTCTTCGGAGGCAATCCCGGCAGATCGCCGCCCGAAGGGGGCGAAAAGTCAAAGTCAGTATAAAACTTTATCCATTATATCACGTTTAATGCTTAGATTGTATATCTTAATTGAATTCATTCAAACAAGAGGTCTTGGAAGCTTCTCCATGAACATAACAATGTCCAAATAATGCCACCTCATTAAGAATATATAATATTCATTGTATGCACATATACAGGATGGACTTTAGTTTAAATATTTTATTTATAGAAGAGTTATAGTATCCCAAAATTTATATATTCATTGTTTTTTTTAATCATAAATGAGGGACTCAATTTAGAAGTCGTCTAGTTTGACATTTAATATCTAAGCTATTAATATAATAACCTTACTTTTATATATATTTTGTTAAGTAATATAAGGGTAATTTATTTCAATATACGTTTAAACAGTCCTATATATCTTGAAGATTGTTTTTTGATAATAAATTGTATATAATATTGATATAAAACAATGAGAAAAAAATACCGCTATGAAAAGAAATTTTGCGGGAGAAGTTAATTAAATTGCTAAAAGTAAAATAAGATTGCTAAAAATTCGAAATTAAATAATTTTAGTATTTATTACACATAGTATAAGATAATACAACAATGTTTATTTCATTTGAATTTGACATAGTTTGAATAATAAAAAACATCTTATGAATTAGACTTAGGTGTGCAGAGTATATAAATATTTTTAATTATAACTAACATGAGAATTTTAATAACATTTTTATTTTAAAAATTTTGGGGGAAAAAATAAATATGAGAATTAATACATATTTCTATTAATAAAATAATCAATTTAAAATTTTTGCTCACCTATTAGTGGTAACCATATTTCTTTCATCTAATAATAATGAGCTGTTTTTTCAAATAAAAATTTCGCGATATTCCTCTTTTTTTTTAAATATTTTCGATTAAGTCCATCCTGTAATAAAATATATATTTTATAATTAACTGTTACTTCAAAATTTGCTTTTATTTTTCTAAATGCTGAAAATTTAAATAAAACTTACAATTTGGGTCTCCTGAGCGTCCATTTTTATTTTGATTGAATATGTTATGACAGCGATTTATTATTATAAGCGCAAAATATGGTTGCCACAAATTGTGAAATCAGTAAATAATTAATTTTTCTTCGATAATTAACATTTTCTCGCCGATTAGAAGTAAAACTTGTGGTATTTTTTGATAAAAAGATTTGGGCACTATGAAATGGGTCATTTTTTGATCCAAATATATGAGACGAAGTATTATTTTCATCAAAATTTTAATGCTATCAATGATGAGAAATAAATAGTCTCCTAAAGAGCAATAAATTACCACCAACACCCATTAGAATAGTATTTTTTTTGTGGTATGAAGCCGTTATATTATGAGATTTAAATTGCCTTTACCCCGCCCATGTGTTTTATGGATTATGGCTTCCTGTGACCCTTTTTAGATTTTTATTTAAATATTCTTTGTACGAGTAGATAAAATTAATTAAAATAAAGACATTTTTTATGCGATGGGAAAAAGTCTATTCTTATGCATGGTTCAATACAAAAGACTATTTCTCTTGTGCAAAACAACATTTTTATTTATGTTCTTTCTGTTTAGCATACTTGTGAGGAAAATAACAAAGCTTGGGGAATCTTTTATGTATAAAGATATTTTTTTTGTTATAGTTTTCGGAATGGCCAGTTCATGACACAGATGAAACCCGAGGGGATCCTGGTAAGTAATTTTATATTTTTAATATGTAATGTAAGATATATTGAAAATACCAACATGAATTCAAGGATAGAATAATTTTGATCCAAAACAATGATATTATTTAAAAAAATTCTTTTGATTGTATGATTTTTTATATTGCTTATAAAAAATCTACCTAATTTAAAAATAAGCCCTTTAAGCATTAACAGGTTGTTATTGAAAATATTTTATTTATTTTAAATACAATACATATAAAAGAATATAAGGGCCGCATTCATTATAATTGGTAATTAGTGTGTGTGCGTGCGATGCATGTGCAAGAACACCAATTCTACCAAGCTCTAGTCTATTCGTACACGCACCATCTAACACAACTCACTTACACACTCTTATTACATTAAATAAGGCCCTAAATATCATACGATAATATCACAAGGTATCGCGAAAATATGTACGTAATGTTTTTTTAAAAATAATTTCACAGTTTAAGCTACAACCAATTTTTATTGGGACATACATGCAGCAGCTTATTATTATTAATAATAGAAAGTAAAATAGTTGCCGGTAATAAATAGATGGGTTAAGCTGTGCCTTTAGTTAATTAAATTATTATTTAAAATTAATTATTGCCAATAAAAGGTCACCAAAAATGTGAATTCATTTATTTTAAAAAATCAAGCCTACACTATGTTTTAATTATTTTAACCCTCCCCTTACAATACTGTCAATTATTAAAAGTCCGCCTAATTTATATTTTTTATATATTCATCTTGTTAAATTTTTTTGTGTTTGAAATATTACGTCAACCTTTCCTAATTGGTCACAATGCAACACTATATGAATAACTAATCACAACCGTTTTTGCTAAATTAGTTTGGCTCTGAGCGTGTCTATAACTTGACATTTTCCCTATATAAATTTTTTACATCTACTTAAAAATAATTAAATTATTAACCTCTTAAAGGATACTGAACTCTCTGGGATGATACTGAATATTTTAGCAGAAGAAACTTGCTTATGATTAATGGATATTTAGTTAAGCAGGTGAGGAATTTCCCTTACTCGATCTCCTTAAAATATATCTTTGTTACTGAATATATTAAATAATAAATATTGAAAGGGTAACCTTTACCAATTTATATAATCAAACTTGAATTTGTCTTTGGGTTGTTAAAAAGTGCCTTGACTAATTGGTCTGTGATATTGATTAATTTGCTTGTTCTGTACAAAAGCTCCAGAGAATATACGAACAAATGGGCTTATTTTTCATACAGACTGAACAAAATATATTTTCAACAAAAAACTTGGATCCATTAGAATATCAGCAGTCGGAGTGAAATATTCAATACTTCAAAATTGATCTAAAAGGAAAGACGGAAAGACTTGAAACGCTTTCCGAAGGTTTGTTCTGAAAATTTCATCATTTGATTATTTTATTTGGGGTTGTATTACTTAAAATTTTATACATGTAATTAGTTGATGTGTAGGCCTTTTTTGAATCAACATGTTACTGTATAAATCTATTAAAAGTATGGTGCTTAAAAATAAATAGTCTAAAAATACAATGATGCATTAAAATTTAAATAATAATAAAGAGAAGTTTGTTACCTTGCGATTTATCTTAACTCTTTCACATTAATAATCATTATTTATTAAATTTATATATCATACACAATACAATATTGTGTTGTTTTATATATTTGAACAGTTTTAGGTTTCGGGGAAGGTTTAGAGGCGGGTCGTTTAATTAATTGATAGAAAGGGGTGGAAATTGGACTTATCACATATCAAACAACCCCTTATAATTTGACTGACGTTGATAATGTTACAATGGGTCAGCGTTTTCACTGAAATTATATTTTTAAATTTAAAATATTATATATATTTGAACGGATTTTATTGCAAATCAATACGGTTCAAGAGTCGTAAATTTGAACACTCTCATTTCATACATTGTATGTTTTAAAGACAGAATCATCGTGTAGTATGTTTTTATTACTTCAGACATATGCTATTAAAGAAAGTATTAATCTTATTTTATTTTTTAAAACATGTTTACTTTTAGGCATTGTATATTTATTTTACTGAAGAGAATAAAAGCGGTCGATATTGACGGGGTCCTGTAATAAATAAAATACTGAAAAAAGCCTCCCTTCAGAAAAGGTTTTACAAGTATTCACCACAGACTACTACGTCAATTGGTTTCCAATTTATAAATTAGAATTACCAGCGTTTTTATTACGTACATTATGATTTAAAAAAAATTAAATTCGTCAGGTTGTATTATATTTAAGAAACCAGATCAATATTGATGGAAATAAACAATTAAGGGACTGTGACTGAAATCGTCAGTTTGTTTGGATAATCTATTAAAATAGTCCATCTTTAATATTATTAAATATATGACAGTTACATGCTCATAATGGTTAATGATATATTTTTTTCAGTCATAGTCATTTAACAGAAAAAGGCGTATCTCAATTATATTAGCATTCACTTTTTAACATTCAGGAGAGTGATTATTGTTATTTTTAATTATTCGGTTACTAACCCCAGTGAAGACGAAATTAAATTATAATATAAGTTTTAGTTATAGACCTTAATTTTTAGATATTTATATACACCCAAAAGATTTTGAATAATATTTTGTGTTAATGTTATGTTTATCAATAGAAAAATTGGTATTGCTTATTTATTAAAATATCTAGAGATTCGCTTTCCTGAACTTTAAAATTGTTAAATATTTTTTTTGAGTAAGTTTAAATATTTTTTTTAGAGTAAGAGTTTAGAGGTAAAATAGTTTATTTTATTATAATATACATATAATTGTTTAAGGTGTATGTATGTTATGTTTACAGATCTTCCAACTTGTCTATACAGGTTGAGTTTAGGAAAATAATAATTATTTTAGTATGTTAAGATCTTATGGATCTTAACTGTTTTGCAAATACAATATATATATAATATATATAATTGTCTAACTGTGTGTATGTTATATGTCTGTATGTCTGTATGTCTGTACAGATCTTTCAAATATCCTCAGCGTATGTATACAGAGTCGCTATATACAGAAAAATAGTCCTTAATATATCAGGGTACAAGCATTAAAATTCCGTGTGCTCTTAAGTCTTTATGGAACTGAGCCATATATTCAAAATAGAATAGAATATTTGGTAGTGAGACTGCATTGAAATTTCTTGATTATTGAAGATATGCGAAAGTAGCCCTTAATATGTATCGAATACCTTCGAGATATCGTATACTTTCGGTTGAAATATGTTTGCTGTCCGTATTGTTCGTAATTGTATGAAACGTAAAAAAATGTTCATTTTCAATGATTGTTTAAACTATATAATTGGACATTTTCGAAATAGTAAAATAGTCCTATTTGACCGGCAACTAATGTAGATTCATCCATTATCTATAACACGTTTCATGTCTCTGTCAATAGAAGGTAGTTAACCGTAATCTGTAAAATTTTATATATTCAATTCAAATTTTTTGACACATGAAACGTAGTGTTGCCAGGTGTATAAATAATTCAATTTAAATATTTAATCATAATTAATACATATCTAAAATCTCGAAACGGGTATTTTAATGATAATATTATTTAATTTATTTCAAAATAATTTTAAAGATATTTAATAATGCATAATAAATGAAAATTCTCAAAAAAAGTATTTATCGGGAGACTCGCTTTTTAAATATTGTGATGAGTGTTGTCATCATATGAAAAATGCATTATATTATTTTATTAATAATTTTAATAAAAAAATTCAAACTTCTTTCGAATGAAAAAAACAAACAACGTATTATCTTCGTATTAAAAACAAATCAGAGCATTTAAAAATACTAAATAATTTCATAATATTGTTAGATGTATTTAATTTGATAATGCATTAAATTTTCATACTTCATTTTTAAATTCAAAAATTTCTTCTAATCGATAAAAAAAACACTTTAAAGCAAAAATGAAATCAAAACTCAAAGATAAACGTCCTATTAAAAAACCAGGCAGAACATAAAAAAATTAACAAATTGAAAATTTCAATTAAAATTACCCTAGTATAATATATAATAGCTTAACATGTGTACCTCAAAACGGATTTTTTATAATTATACTATTAAATTAATTAATAAGATATTTAAAAATGCATAATAAACTAACAAAAAACATTGACAATTGATCTCCTTGATTATTTGATCACTAAATTAAATGTGTTTTCTCATGTAAAAAATATACTTTTGCATATTTAACAATTTGACCAGTGAATTGTTACAGGCGGGACTTCTAAAGTTCAAGAATAATTGATTTGATTAAGACTGAAAAGTCTTGCGAATTCGAAAATTACAATAAAGAAGAGCGTCGAAAGCTTTAATGTTGTTTTCATAACTCGATTCTGAAAGCACAAACTCTTCAAATTTCATCTTTTGTATATAAACAATAAAAGAATATTTAAATCGTCCCGAAATACGGCATGTTGACGATTCCGAGTGTGAAATTGTTAGTCTAAGAGCAAAAACCTAGTTTATTTTTACTAAAGTGAAAAGGTTTTACCACAAAGACAAATATCCTCAATGTCCGAAAACTAAAATTGTCTTACATGAATTGTAAGAAGAAATCCAATTACAAGGATTGATCGAATAACAATTGTATTCGATTACGATTCGAGCGAAAAAAGTTAAGTTCTATCGGTAAGAATAGCTGTTTTCGATAGAGGAATTTGTCACTTTGATAACAGGGCAAAGAAAACGTAATGTAGAGGTTTTTATTTTTTTAGTTTCTTTCGAATAAGGTATAACGTCATTATTCTTTGAAAGCCTCCTCTTGTAAAGAGCCAACCTTTTTCAGTTGGGCAGAGCTTTTCCTTCACGGGAAATCCGGGTATTTAAAATACCATTTCCTTCTCAACTCTTGATCTTCATAATAATGCTGGTGATATAAATCGATAAGTTATTATTAACATGAAAACGTATCTACAAATTGGCATTCTACAAAGAGAAAAGAAACAAATATTCATATCATATAGGTTTGGCTATCATTATTAATATGCAATATTAGCTTTTATTATATTAAATAATAAAACCGTTAGATAATTAACATTATTATAAATAAGCTTCTGATATAAATACAACTTTGCTTAAAATTATTTATCATCATTAAGAGTAATACTGCATGTTTAAAACGATTTTTTGTAGATACGTTTCTGTGTTACTCCTCCATCAAATATTGAGATTAGCCAAGTTAATTTTTTAAAATAAAAATATAAAGTTCTACTAATGAAGATGCCTACTCTCCTGACATTTAAAAAAAAATTATATCCGTAGTATACTACACGATATTTATTAATAAAAAAATATTTTCGACAGTATGAAATAATTAATCAATTTTAGGAAATATTATTTTTAAGGCAACACACTTAATTAATGTAAATTCAACTAAAAAATGTATTGATAACACTTATGTGACTTTTAATTAATTTTTTTCACAAATTCGTGATAAATACTTTAATGAAATAACACGATTAGTCAACCTTGAATAAAAATGATATATTAAAAAAATAGTATTTCATAAACATTTACATGAATTAAAATAAAATGATTAATTTAATAAATTTATTAGTAAGAGTTTCGTTTCAAAATGTTATAATTAGTATGGAAAAATATTTTCATTAATTGGCGGCTAAATCTGCAAATGGAATAAATCCACTTTTTATTGTGATAACGGCCTTTCCTAAATATTTAAAATCTTTAAAAAATTGTTATCATGTTTGCGAATTAAGCCGTCTATAAACAATAAAATTAGGTACGCCAAAGAGATTTCGTAATTTTGAAATCAATTCTATTATTAAATTTTAAACGTTGAATAAAACATATCGAACAGTTATCCAATAAGATAATTTTTATACATGGGTAACTAAACACGTATATTATTTAACACTAGTTTTGACAAATAGTGTGATTTTTTTATGTATAGTCTTATTTTTCCGGGTGTGAATATTATTTTCATTTTGAGTAGAGCAGCTGTCAACTTCTAACAATGTGTCACTTAACCAACAAACACGACACTGTTTTGTGCCAAGAATTACACACAGAAATCTAATAAAGTACAAGTAAAAATTATATAAATTATCAGGAGTGAAATTAACCCAACTTTGAACTTTCAGACCGGTCGGGATCAATTGCAAACCTTTTGTAAAGGCGGAATTCGACCCTCCACTCAGCATCTTAAGTGTATTTATTATACGCGGCAAAGGAAATTAAATTAATTTATTTGAATACTGGATGATTGATGATAAAGCTTGTGATTAATTAACAAGTTCTTTGAAATTTATATTATACCAGTACTGAATAAGTGTGGGCGTGGCTCTTCACTATAGAAACTCACTGTTATTAGACCCCACTGATTCAGAGATTGGCACTCTTATTTTGTGCAGTCTAGTAGGCTTTTAATTAACAGTAAGGCAGTTCATTAATTTCATTCAGTGTAATGTGATAGATTTCTTTGTCTGCCTGAATAGCGTTTTTTTGACAATTCGAATAAATTGGAAACAGTAGAAATTATATATATATATATATATATATATATATATATATATATATATATATAAGAGTTATAGCAGCATAGTTAGCAAGAAGTATATATATATATATATATATATATATATATATACAGTTATGCTATAGTATATATATATATATATATATATATATATATATATATCGTGATGCACTACTCTGTTGCTGCACTCAAATTTATAAATTCACAATCCTACATATATAATTAATTAATAAGACCATGTGTACAGAGTATATGAATCTTTTTACCTATTACTAACATGAGCATTTTTAATTGATATAAGCGGTAATATTTGATAATAAAAGTATGGGAAAACAATAAAAACCCTTTTACAATCAATTAATCAAATTTCGGCTCACCTATTAGTGGCAACCATATTTCATTCTTCTAATAATAATAAGCTGCTTTCGTTGTTTCAAATAAAATTTTCGGAATATCCTTCCTTCTATCCTATAAAAATTAATATGTATATTATTATTAACCGTTACTTCAAAAATGTCTTGATTTTATTTTTCTACGAAATAAAACAGTGGCCGATATAGTAATATATAAGGATGGATATTTAATAATTAAATGTATTTATATATTTTTTTTATATATTTGACAGTTATGCATATTATTCTAAATTTCAGATAGACGTATATTAAACGACATTTTTCCATAAGAAATAAAATTTATTGTATGACATGCACTTTTTTATGATAATAATTTCTTCATATTATGGAAGCGACTATTTATTTCATTATAAAGCATGCAAAATGTATACCAAACGAAGATAGTATAAATTGAAGTTCCAGTCTATTTTTTATAAGCTTACAAACAATAGAAGATAGCGTAAATATTGTCAGCTGACTTATAAGAAAATTTTAATATTTAGATTTATATTATATGGTGAAAAATAAATAAATTAAATAGACATGACCGGTTTGTAGAATACATGTGAGAAAAGAGAGGAATATAGATGAAAGTGGACGTAAGTGTAAATGTTGATCCAATTATATGAGAATACGTTGATTCGGTCTGATCCTAATTTTCCAACCCCTATTCTCTTTAACGAAGGTTCATATTATGTACATACATATACCAATTTATTCATAAGAATCATTTGATTCCAAAACTGAAACTGTATACTAAAATTATATTAGTTGGTGATTTATTAGTTTATTACTTAATAGTTATAGTATCTTAGGGTGTATTTTATCCGTACGCATCCCTCAATCATCAGTGTTACCAGATGGAAAAATAATATTTTATATAATTATTTTACTACAATTAATACATATCTAAAATCTCGAAACAGGTGTATTTTAATGATGATAATATAAAATTAATTTCAAAATAATATTAGAGATATTTAATAATGCATAATAAATGACAATTCTCAAAAAACAGTAGGTATTAATTGAAAGACTGGCTTTTTAAATATTGTGATGAGTGTTTTCATCATATGAAAACCGTATTAAATTATTTTATTTAAATTTAATTTTTAATTCAAACTTATCCTAATAGACAAATAAACAACTTTAAAGCAAGAATGAACTCAAAACTCAAAATTGTACGGTCCTATTAAAAAGCCAAACATACATAATGTTTAATTTTAAGCGTTCTTGAATTTATACCGTTTATTTATTACCGATTATTGTTACAATTCGCTTTGTTTAACTTAAAAATCGTATGAAAATCCACATTAAAATCCAGCAAATCAGAGAAAAACTTAGATCGAGACGATCAATTGATATTTATTATTCCTTATTTACTTTAATTGCTTTTAAAAAAAGTTCTTTAAATAACAAAAGCTTTAAAATCGACGATGAAGTTATATTATTATTCTTTAAATTAACTCTATTTTAAATGTAGGTTTTATGAATGTTTTTATTTTACTGTGTTACAGTTGAAAAATCAGTGGTGTATATTATTAAATATAAATATAAAAAATTGCTATATCTAATAAAAAAGCAAAATATAATATATATACACCATTGTTACTTCTGAGTTCAGCCCTTTGGTTTCCAATGCTTCATGTAAAAAATAATAAAATATTATATTAAGTCATCATTTAATATTGAGGTGAATATCTTATTTGTGTATCTTTGATTGATATATCTACCTGCCTTATCTTTTTATTTAGGCCTATTACTTTACACCTTAATATAACTGCAACATCATCACTCATATATACTCCCAATGTCCAGAATTTGAGTCATGAATAATTATATTTATGCATAGTAAATAAATTGACTTATTCATATTGGATTCGATTCAAGCCAACTTGTTATTGCTATAAGTTTTGTATGGAGTAAAGGAAACGGCTGCCAATTTATACGAGATTTTCCCTTCTCGATTTCCAGTACAAACGGTTCGATTCTGTTCAAACGCAATTTTGTCACATCTTCAACGAAAAGGGGATATTATTTTCCTTCTACTTCCTCAAATATCGCAAATGAAAACACACATCTC
The DNA here is from genome assembly GCA_022606485.1 of Agraylea sexmaculata. Lineage (NCBI taxonomy): Eukaryota > Metazoa > Arthropoda > Insecta > Trichoptera > Hydroptilidae > Agraylea > Agraylea sexmaculata. The sequence continues at coordinate 135,725 of JAGTTH010002293.1, forward strand.
GGGAAACTTTCAGAAGATCCTCCACTGAAGCTTTTTCACACTTGCCTATTCGTATTACAATTTGCCTTCTCACTGAATAAACATTAATTTCCTACAGTGTATATAAAAACATCATCAAGTGGGATTGCAATAGAGATTTCCCATTTTGGTTGAGTTTATTTCCCAGTTGCGGATCAAATGTAAATCCCTGAAATACATTTGCATTTTAAACATGGTTTTCTCATGCCATTTTATTCAAAGCGAGTAAGGTATATATTCATTTTTAAATAATCTCTAGTAATTTATTTAAATTTAAAAAAATCAATCAACAAAAAATGAAGGTGCCTTCTTGATTTAATTAATTAAAAATATCGTTAATCGGTTTAACTGAATCGGGATTAAGTATGAAAAAAATATTGATAATGTCGACTTCTTGCTAGAATTCTATAATTTAAACAAAATTTTTAGCTGTAATTTCCACAGTATTTACAACTAAATTTTCTTTAAAATATATGAAGAAAATGTTAATATAGTTTTATAAGAATTAAATATTTTCCTTAAGTAATAATATCGTAATGCAAAAAATAATATTTATAATAAATGACAGCGGCTTATTATTATAAGCAGAATATGGTAATTACAACTTACATAAATTGGTAAAATAAGTGATTAAAAAAAAAATTACCACTGACAATACCAATAACAAATTGATACAAATACAAAATTGATACAAAAGAAGATTTTTTTATACATTTATTTAAACAGTATTAATAAAAGCTATTATTTACATGCATTTTATTGAAGTTGAAAAAACAACATTTAATTAATCTTCTTTATTTATTTAGGATTTACTAAAATAATAATTTTTGTTTTAGTAATTATTTTCTTATAATATGGTAGTATTTTTCTTGTGTTTCACGAAAGGTACCTAATCATAGTCTGGCATATTTCTATGTAAGACAACAAATAAGATATGGAATAAATGTTGTGTATGTAACAATAGTTTCAGGTCTCAGAAGACACAATAGAGACTGAAATATCCTGAAAATGTGAGAGAAATCTTTGCTTTCCGCTTCTGACGTTTAATACATTCAAATAGTCGTATTGTTTACTGCTCTGTATTTACAAATATACCAGAGATATCTCATTTATTAAGAAAGATATCGATTCCAGCAAGTTGTATTATTATTAATCACAAAGAAACCATAAAATTTAACCATCCCTTGGGTGAGACGTGATACTTAATACTTTCACATCGGGGTGGTTTGTTTTATAGGAAAATGTTTCGAGACTAGGAATAAAGTAAGCATGGCGGGATTTCTTTATGCATATTTTATTATTTTCCATCTAAAAGCGTTAAAAAGGAAATGATTTTTCTCTTTGACAGTGAAGATGATGAAAGAGACTTTGTATACATTTAGTAATGTGTATAACCAATAATCAATTCTTTCTCAGTATTAAAGGTGATTTATTATTTTTATTTTTTTACAGTATAATTTTTTTCACCTATTTTTTTCTAGAGTAACATTCAATTCGATGAGGGATTAATACAAAATTATTGTATATAAATCCAAAGCTTATTTATAAATATATTTATGTTTAAATTAAAATAAAACAATACCAATACAAAGTGTTCTTGAAATAACTGAGAATATTTTAGAATATTTTAGGGGGTGGTAGGGTATTGCAAGATTAATAATAGTAAAAAAATTAACAAAATAACTGATAATGTAAATATTGCTTTTGGAATTGAGTTTGGACCACAATCTTTGAATCAGTTGTTTCTGTAAAGTACTCACTAGTGACTATTAATATTATTAGTTATTTTCCAACTATTATCCCCTAAAATATTCTCAGTTATATCAAGTTCACCCTGTATATTTGTAATAAAATTTAAGGATTCACTACAAAAAATCAACAGTTGAATAATATCTCCTTAGAAACTGTCATTTTTTAAATACATTTTACGTAATAACTTATTCACAAAAGATTACCTTTGGAGCAACAAACCCTCTACAAAAGTATAAGGGATTGAATAATTAATAATGTATTATTTATTAAAATTCCAATTCAATCTTTGGTATTGTATTCGTTTTTCGACACAGTAACATTTTTTATATAATATATTAAAAGTAATATACTTCTTAGGTTTTCATACATTTTTTTATACATGTAATGCATTTAATTAACAAACGAATATTTGAATAATTTACAATGAAAAATATTATAAATTAATTATTTATACCTAGTGTTTTATTTATTAATTATAAATACAGAATGCCTAAAAGTTAAATATTATACCAAAAAACTGTTCAAATCCCGCTCAAGTAAAAAAAAATTGATTTGATCGGTTATTACGACTGGGAGATCGGGAATATTATTAATAAAATCCTGATCGATCGTCTTGATCCAGGTTTACTCTGATTTCACATCTACAATCCAAAGTATAAAAAATTCTATTAGAAACATAATGGAAATTCACATCTATAAAATATATTATATAACCTATCCAAAAATTTGATCGGTTATAATGACTAGGATATCGGGTATAATATTAATAATTATAAAATCCTGATCGATCTTCTAGTTTTATTCTGATTTCTTGTATTGTTAAGTAAATACTGATTATTAAGTCGGTTACCTGTGTAACTAGTATTAGTTAAAATCAATGATAGACAGTTAATTAACACGCCGTTGTTTCTAACTTAATAAAACAATATTTGTTCTAAAAACCTCTCGGAGCGAATATAAATAAATAAATAATAAAATACAATTTTTATGATTCTCATTGATCCGGAGACGCGTTGTTTATTTTTTTATTATTATTTAACGGTCGAATCCATTTTCCCCACATTAAACAAATATGCGTTTTACGCTCGAAAAACACTTTTGTTCCTTTCAGTAAAAATGTGATATGAAATTGGCTCGGCACTCTGTAAGGCTGAAAATGTTCCAACAATATCGTACACCAACCAGCTAAAATTTATCATTCATAATTTATTATATGCCTTCCTCTCGTTTATACTGAATGTACCAAATAAAAAAGCTTTTCATTAATTAAACACGCATGCAGAAAGTAAACACTTACTGTACGTGAAAGGCTGCTAGAATATTTTTGGACATTATATGAAACTCTCAGGGGAATAAGACCAACATTTAAATGGAGCTAAGTTTATAAATAGGATTATGTTTGGTTGAAAAACATTAAAGATGACCAGGACTACATAAATATAAATACTACTAAAAACTAAATTTAAATTTTCATATCGATAGTTTTAAAATTGAAGATATATAATTATTATTAATTAGCAACAGACTTGATTTTTTATAGAATACACAATTGGTCATTTGACTTCAAATTTAAATAGACCTTTATATGGAAAAAATTAACATTAAATTTCCTACATATTTATATTATTTATACATAAATCCATACAGTCAGATTTTACATGAATGTAGTAATTCAAAGTACCTACCAAAAAAAATGTTCTACAAAAAATATTTTTTAAATTGCATTTGAAGTAAATAAATCACAATAATGAGTCTCTATAACTTGTATCGTATTATTCATATCAGAGATAAATTAATATTGAAATGGTGGATTGTTTTATATAAAATTAAAGCTTAAATATCGAAAAATGTGGATTGATTTTTTTAGTTGTTTGTTAGTTTCGTGATTTATAAAAATACTTTAAAACTTATATATTGAAATAGTTTCCGCTGTGGCTCAAAATGGTGACACATGCTGCTAATGTAAGTTTTCATTATAAAATATATTGCGACTTTTATTGGAAACTGTAAATCACATTATATTTGAGTGTTTTTTTTTTAAAAAAGTTGGGACAAAAAAACATTACAGCAGATGTGTAACGAGGCGAAATAAAAGAGTGTGGCCGAACATTTCGGGGGTCAGATTTACGATTGAAGGGGGTGAAAAAAGGGTCGAAAATACATGAAAAGAAGACAATTGGAGCCAACGAGAATATCATAGGGCACAGGAACTATCCCATTTGCTACGACCGGTTGAATATTGAATCGTTGCACAAATTACTTTGAGAATTTATTCTTTGATCCTATTTCATATTATTCCTTATCAGATATCAATAATAATAGGAAAGTTCGGATCATCCGTTAACTCCACATATATTTCTGTTATATCAAAGGACATCCATATAAAGGCATTTGGAAAAAGAAATCCTTTCCTAACATGAAAGAAGAATTATAATCTTGTTTTTTTTATATTGCTTTCTTTGAATTATACTTTAAATAATTAGAATATTAAATTGATCTGTACGATGTTTGTTACCGTTAGATGCACTTTTTAAATATTTATCGTAAGATTTTATTGCGAATGTGTTCCCTAATTTTTGGTAAAATACACCTATAATTATTATAGCCAGATAGTTTTACAATTAAAAGAATTGGTAAAACATTATAATAACCCTTTTTTCTATTCACAGCCCACGACGTAGAAAATATATAATTTTAATAAATCCAATTTTCAGTTCAATTTATATTTCAAAATTTATAATTAATTTTAGAGTCTTAAATATTCAATCAAATTTGTTAGTTTAGTGGAAATTCGTCAGTGGCGTGAAAAAGGTTAGGTTTGTTTTAATAAAAAATCTTTATACAGGGTGGATTATGTTTTGATTAATAATAAAAATATTTAAAAAAATTCGCTTGTATTTGCGTGACCCTACCACCCCTACAATATTCTCAGTTATTTCAAGTTCCTGTATATAAATTAAAACATCGGTACGGTTAATAGAAATATAAATCAACCCAACAATTTAACTAAAAAATAAAATTACACATTAGGTTTCTCTAAAACACTGTATATATAGTATTTTTTAAAGTTTTATATGCTGGAATATTCATCCCAAACGTGACGTCTGAAATCTCATTTAAAAGTTATTTTATACTTTTTATATGATTCGTAAAAATTCCCACATAGAAACAGATTTTTCCACACACAACGGAATAAATAACGCTTTTAAGAAGAAATCGTAGGAGAAATATCAAGTGCTTTAAAGGGACAAAAATTAGAGTGAACCTTATTGTGTGGCGAAATGAAAGGAAGATTCTTTTAAAGAAAATGCACTCGCAAAATATATTAAAAGAATTCTTCATGATGGATGAACCACATCACAAATATAAAAAAATAAAAACTCAAAACAACCCCCAAGAGACACAGAGTGGTCGGGAAATTTGCATTGAGTTTAAAAATTCCTCACCCTGGGATAAAGTTTTAATTTAAGACTTTAGAGTTTCATAATGAACGGCTTCTTTCAAATAGTATTATTAGAAACTTTCTCAGAATGAGTTGAATGACAGTAGATATTAAAAAATCGATAGTTTTGTCGGGTTATAAAGCAGGTCAAATAGAAACCAACAGGTCGAAACTCATTCCCAATTCAAATTGCATCCCCCATAACGACAACCCACTAATTTTAACTTTAGAATAACATATTTGAAATAAACCTATGATTCGGTAAAAATATAAAACAAGTTCAATAATAAACATAACTGCGATGCATAATATCGAATATTACAGTCAATTTTTAAACAAAACATTATATAAAAAAAAACAGAGTTTCATTAAAACTCTGGTTTTTTTATTACTGAGCTGTTGGTTTGATATTTTCGGGATTATTTCAATTAAATCCAGTATATTATTTTTAAGTTTAAATCTCATTGAAATATCAGTTGCAATATCCAAAATTATTTTATTGAAAATTTCAATTTAAAAATGTAATTTTCTGTTTGGTTTTTTAATAGGACGGTTTTATTTGAGTTTTGTGTTTTTTTTTATCGATTTGAGATTTTAGATATGTATTAATTATGATTAAATAATTATAAAAATTATTATTTTTCCATCTGGCAACCCCGGGATCGATACGTCACTCCGTTTGAATAATATATTTATTTTTTTTTAATTCCGTTTTCATATGATGACAACACTCATCACGAAATTTAAAAAGCGAGTTTTCCGATTTTGTTATTAATTTAATAATATTATCATTAAAATACCCGTTTTGAGATTTAAGATTATTAATTGTAGTAAAATAATTATATGAAATATTATTCTTCCATCTGGTAACTAAAAAAATATCTGGTAAAATAAAAATTCTAAGTTAGACTTGAAATTACTATAGAATTGCTCCATACATTTATCGTCATGCATTTTTTTACATTTACCGAAAGATTTTTTTACTAATCGCTTAATTAATTTCAATTTAAACATATTAATCATGTAGCCAGAGAGTTATTTATTAAGTTTTTAATGAGTTTAAGTAGTTATAAATTGAAAAAAAAATTACAGTCCCTTTCGAATCCGCGATGTATGTGCATTTCAATTCCGTTGCCGGCCGCTTTTTCAATATGCTTCGACCAATCCATGGCTGTTTTTTTTTTGTTATTTATTTCTAAATTGTTCTTGATGAAATGCAGATTGTTCGTGTAGTTGGGTGGTGAAATAGTGGTGGTTGGTTGGTTATGGTGACCGGGTCAAAGCCTCCACGTCGCCATAACACCTGCATACAAACCACATCATACACCAGAATACCAAACAAACCCCGCTTCAATACAAATATATGCAAGTCTTTTGAATCCCCAAAGCCTGATCTAAATATCAGTATAAGTATAAAAATCTTTATATCTAAATCGTTGTTTAGACTGTGATAAATAAAGCAGCTGTATCTCATTTAAGAATGAGATACTTCGATATATATGTACGTCTTCAATCGATATCACTGATATGTTATATTAGCATGCAACTGGATGCTTAAATATAATGAAAGATGAGTTTGAAAGAGGCAATACTAATTGTCTCACACAGACTCGTCTACTTGGTCCACCATCTTGAGATTTTTACATCCATTTTGACGACCTGCTAATATATTATATCAATGATAACGCCTTATTCCGTTCTATACATATATTGGAACAAATACTTAACAGGACTTTTACGAAATGTTAAATATTTATTACATAAGGTGGTCTTAAACACATTAAGAATATTTTAAGCGAATTTAGAATATCGTAAAAATATTCTTAAAAAGTATTCTTAGCCTTACCCTTTAATAATTTATTTTTATATACCGTACCTCCAAAATAAAAACATTATATAAGTATATATATTATAGAAAAATACATACCATATAGAAATAATATCAATATATAAAGATGCAAATCATTTTTCATAGTTTCTGGTAATGAAAAGCATATTTATTTATAATAATAAGCCGCTGTAATTCCATATAAAGCTATAAAAAATAAAAATGTTTGTAGTATAAATAGTACCCAAACTGTGGTTATGATTAATTTATTATTTTATTTTTAAATTGTATATATTTTTTTATATTAAGTTTCTCTGTTAAATAAAATATTTTTATTCAATTCTTTATAATAGACGGTGTTTCATATAATTTTCGGTAAAGTTTATTTCATACACACTGTCCGTAACAGATATATATGCAAATTGCGGTCGTGAAAATATATAATATTTATTATTAACTCTTTAGAACGGTCCTTTAATAATCTATTATGTGTCATAAATATGACGTGGGTTAATTTTACCATTTTGATAATATAATAGCAGGATTATGGTAAATATTAATATATTTCTCCAGTCTGTTAATTGCCAATAAACGACACAATGGTCTTTCAGTACCTTTGCTTTATTATCAAGGTATTTTGAAATGATATTTAACTGTGCTAGTATTTGTTTGGTATTTTTCACATCAATATTGCACGACCGGGTCACGCGGCCAGGAACAGCCTAACACCGCCCCCATTTTCCCAAAAAAACACACAAATTGCAACACATTACACAGTAATAAAATAAATTGTAGCTATACTGAATTATATAAAGTAATAGATTTACCCCAATACTTATAATGTGGGTTTAAATCCCGCTCAAGCAAAAATGATCGGTTATTACGACTGTGAGAAAAAAACAGAACAGATCGTTAGTAAATCACATATATAAATAAAAAAAATGCAATTGGATTGGACTATTTTGCAATTGTTGTTCTTAAATGTCGTGTTTTCATTTGTCATATTTTTTTAAATCGTACTTTTTCACATTTATTGTCGTAATAAATTGTCATTGTATTTTTCACATTAAATTATTAATGTTGTTTTATTTATTTGATCGTTTATTACGACTGGGACATCTTGAACGATATTAATAAAATCCCGATCCATCGTCCTGATCCAGGTTTACTCTGATTTCCTGGATTGTGAGGTAAACACTAATAATTAACTCGGTGACCTGTGTAACTATTAATAGTTAAAATCAATCGACAGACAATTAATTAACACGTCTAAATAACTCAAATTTGTAAAAAAAAACGAACTGAGAATATTTTAGGGGATGATAGGGTATCGAAAGAATAATTGGATTTTTTTTCATTAATTAAAAATTAAAAAAATATATTTTTAATATTAATAGTGCTTATAAGTCGATTCCAAAAGCATTATTTATATTATTAATTATTTTTTAATATTTCATTTAGTATTCTCAGTTAGTTTAAGTCCACCATGTATGTATATACAGAGTGTACTTGGATTAAGTGAGAATATTTTAGGGTGGTAGGATATCGCAAGAATAACTGAAAAAATATTTTAATTATTACTTTAGAAAATATAATAAGAAATAATTATAATATTAATGGTACTTTTTGGAATCGATTGTGGGCCACCATCTTGGAATCAACTGATTCTCTGAAGTCCACCCTGTATAAATAAAAATATATTTGTATAGGGTGTGATCAATCACGGCATCTACAAACAAAGAGTAGGCTTAGTTTCAATATGATGAATTGTTTATAACATGTTACTGCAATATTTGGTTAGGCGTATAAATATAAATAAATTGAATATGATGATGGAAATATTATTATTTGATTACTGGTAATGATGATGGATTGTTATATTATTATTTAATTAAAATCACCGCTGTTTGTAAGTTACACCGCTTCTGGGCATGTTAAAATTTTGTATTTGCTCTACAAACATAGGAAACAAATAATTATTCTTATGATTTCAATTTATATTTTATTCAAAGAAGCCATACATTTTAATATGACATTGAAATATGACGATTTAAATTAATATTGTGAAAAATGACAAATTTTAGGTAGGTAAGTATGTACAATAAATAAATAAATAGAAACGTCGCTTTTCCATAATAAATTTCTGAAAATTTCATACACAACGTATACACAATTATTTATATTGAAGTTTATATTTATATTTGTATTTTATACCTAATTTATTGGAAACAAATTTTATCCTCTCTTTGATGATTTATAATAAAAAATTTATAGTAAAAATCTCTTTTAAAATACACAAAAACAAAGCGCATTTCTGGCTCGTACAAAATTACAAACAGTATTTTATTTTACATAAGCGCAAATCGTAATTCATTCCAATGAAAAACATCATGATTGCGAAGCTTTCCGAGTTTAAAAAACGCGTTTTTTCTAATTAAAAATCTGTACCGTGTTTTGCGAGATTTCTTTCTGCTTATTAATTGTATTCACTCTAAAAAAATAACAAATTTCACATGTACAAAATTACTCTTATCAATAGGATGCACGTACAAATTCAATCTTGATTTGAATAAACCTAAAATGAATACACTTTTTTTTCGATTTGTTTTGAGAGCCGTCCAATTAAGAGACAAAAAAAATAGGATACAAAAACTGTAGCATTCAGTGAATTTCCATTCATATTTCATACAAATAATTTATTTTTATGTTTAACCAATTAACTTGTTGGTGGAATAGGATCTTTTTTATTACATATCTTTTTCTATTGATTTCGACTACATTGTCGTAGTTTTCCTTAATCTCTACGACCTAAAACGAGCTACGACTCTACGATCCCATAGGTTTTTTTGTTAATATTAAACTCAGAAGCGAAAATATATTAAATACACTGGAAATAAGCGCATATAATATTATATTATATAGCAAATGTTGAAATGACTGCTTATTATTACAATTTCTTTATTATGCATAAGTTTTTACATTGATTCATAGAACAATACATCTTTGGAAATAGTCTTAGGTGTACAGAGTTTTTACATCTTTTTACCTATAACTAACATGAGAATGTTTTATTTAAATTTGACATGAGTAATAGTATTTAATTATAGAAAGAATGGGAAAAAAATAAAAACCCATTTACAAATTTGAAGAGAAATGACAGATGCATTTATTCATATGGTATATTTTTATGATAAATTTTGTCACGTCTTGAATTATGACCTATTTAAGGCTTTTAGGCTACCGCCCAAGACTTTCACCAAATTAAGGATATTTTGGTGTGGATATTAATCCCCAAAGAAAAACGATCAATCATTGCGTGAGAAATAACACTAATCGATAAAAAAGTACATCATATTACTTGCAAGCCCCTTGATGTTCGGCTGACCCATTTTATACATCTTTTCACTACGTTCAAATATAATTTATATAACGAGACCCAATTAATCAAAAATTTCAGTTATTTGAATATTAAAGAAAAATATTTATTGAAACCGAAAATATTATATGAACATTGTAGATGCGTTTTTGTATTACTGACCCATCGAAGTTAACCCCAAGGCAACTTACATCGAATAAAAAATAATCCAAATAATTAAAAGCATTAATAAAGGAATAATATAAAATAGACTTACATTTCCTAGAGTAATATTGTAGTTGTAATTTCAACAGTATGTTATTAGGATGTCATCTTCAGAGACTAACTACAAGTTAGTAGTCGAAAGTACTATGACATTCTAATAAAACACTGTTGAAATTACAACTAACATTTTTTTATTAAATTATGGAATTCAACAAAGAAGACAACACTATTAAAAATTTAATATGTAGTCATCTTGGTAGTATGTATAGTGTTTTTAAATAAAATATGCGATTCCCTACTTCAATTATTATATGATTAACTGACTTAATGTTCAACCGATAAATTGTCCTTTTAATATTTTATTTCAAATCAAACCTTTGTCTTATCAAATCCAACCTTTTTCATTTCAAATTCACCTTTCAAGATTTTCCATTAAACAATGATTTGGATTGAATGTTTCACACTCTAAGGTATAAAAATGAATCTCTCTAATAAAAAATTTTGTATTAAGTTATATCTTAGTCAATAATTATATTTTTAGTGATTGCTTTAATCAGTTATAATAATTTTGTTGGTCATTTTGACAGATTCATACATTATTGATCCGCGACCAACTTCACGTCGATGCGTCAATTCTCTTTTTATTTAATTTATTATGTATTTTCAAAATATTTTCTTACTTTGCAGTATAAAATAATCGATCCAAAAGCATTGTTTGGTGAAAATTCAACTCGGGTGAAATTAAATCAAAAGAGATTAACAAAATACCATAGAAGCTTAATCAAGTGAGGAATGGCAGAGATTTCCAAGGAAATATATTATGCCTTGTTAATTCAGTGGATGACTCTGTAGTTTTTCTCTGTAAATTCCGCACTGACAATTTCCATTGTTATGTTGCTTAGCTCCTGTATAATATAGTGAAATTTTGATGGTTCTAGATTGATATTATTATATATTTATTGTGTCGTGGAGTGATGTCAGGCATATTATTGTGCATTGGTGACCCAGTTAGGGTTGCTTCACCTGCTGCTCCAAGAAATGGTTGTTCCTTGGCATTTGCCACAAGATGGGCATGCGATAACCTACTTGCTTCTTGCTTCTTTAACCTCACTACTAATAACTATCGATCAACAATAGGATTCACAAATCCACTGCTGACAATTCCCATCATACTGTATGGTTGTATAAACATTAGACAACCATAAACATATACTCGATTGTCTACATTGCTTTAAGTATTTGTTTGATATCCAGGGAAATTTATTAAACTGTATAATATTCTATTAAAAAATCTATTCAATAGAATGATTGCTTATTTTTCAAACAATATATTATACAAAATGCATTAGATATCGCATTGCATATAAATAATTCGGGTAAACCCGTGTATTGTTGCACTCTTCTCTCCTATTCGATAAAGGCATAAGTGTGTCTCCCTCACTCAACACATTTATAGTGACCATTGAGAGTGGTTGTGACAATACTTAATAATATTTTAAACATGTTAAAGAAGTAGTGTTTGGTAAAAAGTGAGGCTAGATGTATTTGAGTGTATGTTTGAGTCCATATGACATGTAGTAACAATGCATTTACCCATTTTACTGTGAAATATAACTGAAGATATGAAGAGATGTTTACAGTATAATGTTTGCCAGGTAACTCATGTTTTTGGCCACTTGATCCACTTGAACTAACCACGCATTTAGCCACACATGCGATATTTTATGTTTATATCTATAGTTATAATGCTCCTATAAATTGAAATTGGAAAAGTTTGAGATTCTCCGATTTTTTTTATTAGACGCCTCGTTCTGTCTATTATTGCTGTAAACGTTTCGGCAGACTAACCTAATCTAACCACGCATTTTGTCACTCATGCGATATCTTATATCAACATATTCAGAAATATATTATAATTTAATACATTACTCTGGCAACACCATTAAACTGAATCTCTCAATCATCATAATGAAACCAGCGCAATAGCTCAGGGAATAACAGGCGTGGCGTCAAATACTGCAGTAATGGGTTCAAATCCCGCTTAAGTAATTTAAAAAAGATTTATTATATTTATATATATCATTCAAATATGACAAAAATCTATAATAAAGAAAAGCCACATTTAGTGACCCCGACGTTTAACTGACACGTGTATGTGGCATTTTACATTATTTTTATGAGCACATTTTCATATTGACTGACAGATTAAAAAAAACTTTGATTCTCAGCTCGGTGAACTTTGAAATTTTGGAAAAGTTTTGGACTTAAGTGCTCTCGTCCGCCGAAATGAGAATAAAATAAATTTTAAAACTAACAACTTTTTACCATAAAACATGTTTGAAGGCAACAAAAAATTATATTCGAATTGTATAAATTAAGTTACCAATAAAATATTATCATATATTTTTTCACGTAAATTTTACTATTAAATAATTTATAAATAAATTGTTTTGTTCAAACTGAACTGTGTTATTTAAATAAATAATTTTTTTGTTTTCTTTAAAATACACATATTGATCTTTTATAGCAGTAAAGTTAAGTTAGGTTACAGTGATTTATCATATAATTAAATTCAAAAAAAATATTATATTCTTATTCATACTGAATAGAGAATATACAGGCTTATATTTCATCTCGCATTACACAGATATAATTTTGAATTTTAAAGTGTTTATTGACTTTATGATAAATTGATGGCTTTAATGACCACGCCCACTTTTCAATGGGTCATTAAAATATGACAATAAATATATAAAATACATAGTCTGATTGTAACTTAAGATCTATCGTTAGTAGTTTCTTGATAAAGTGTCTTGGCTTGTCGAAGAGAAACCTGTTAATTAATTAGCCCGTAGAACCGTAGCTCGTAGTCTTGAGAGGAGCTCCAATTATTCAGTTACAGTATTGTAATACTAAAAACCATTCATTTTATTTTTAAATAAATCTCTTAAGGTATATTTTTTCATTATAGTTGGGTAAACAAACACGAACCACCTTTCCGAATGAAATAAATATGGCTATGAAGATGCCGAAATACTCATAAAAAGACAACGACTTTGGGTCAGAAACAATAAAATGAGATGGAAATGACATGAAGATGGTTTTTTTCTTCCTTAAGCCACCACGTGACTTATTTCACCCTAGGGCATATCATCATCATAAGCCAATAAAACATCTCAAAGCACATTTTTCATACTCATCATCTTTATGCAGATGTCTTGAATTAGACTTACAAAATATCCAGCTCATTTTTTATTGAAGACGGCTGTGATTTAATGACTTGTTTGCTGAATAGCCATTTTCAGTATCCAATTGTCATAATCTTACTTGCGTATAAATAAGAATATGAATTATGAATTAATGTCAATTTTATATCCAGAAAATCTCAAGTGTAATTTGTGAGTTGATTTTATACTGTATTATTATAAATACTGAAATTATAGAACTCTATATCCTAGTTTAAATCCTTGATCTCAACTAATTGTGAGACATAAAAATTAAGAATTGAATAGAAAATTACTAATATTTGAAATTATATTAAAATCCACAAATTACATACTTTATTACGTGAATGATTTATTTTTGATATGATCAGTTTGTATTATTTTATTACTTATTGTATTACTTATTAAAAAAATTTAACTATATTTTTTTCCTCCGTATTTTTATTGTAAATTCCAAAAGACCGCTCATTCATCGATTATATGATTTTTTATTTATTTTTTAATAAATACAGAAGTGAATTTTCTCATGCGATAAACTGGATTCGCTTCGTAGACTTTATAAAGTGAAAATTGTTCCTTACTGCCTGAAACATAGTATATTTGGATTATTAGTGCATTTCTACTATTAAATTCAAATTCATATTAATTTAATCATGCAAGGGTATAAAAAATAATTTAATACGATTCTAGAAGAGCCGAAGGTTTGGAAATCGTAAGAAAGTGTTTGTATTTTCTTACACAAAATAAATTAAATAATAATGCCTAACTGTTCACGATAAAGATTTACATAGTGGATATTTCAAGGCTTATTGATTAGGCAATAGTCTAAAATAATTAAAGTCATTAAAATTTAACACTTTACAGGATAGTGTAACCTTATTAGAAAACTTTTAAAGCTATCGTGGTGAAGCTTATAGTTAAAATATATTGGCTTAACGACAAAGTGGCTAACTTTTGTTGTATATATTAGTCCAGGTTAGAAATCTGGAACGGTCTAGTGTGTTGGCATCTAATTTGTTCCATAGTAAACTTTCTGTGCCGGCAAATCCCAGTAAAATATAACTTTGTAAGCAAACAAACTGTTTCTTCACGATAAAATATTACGAGGTTCAGTTTCATATGCGGTATAGCATTAAAAACAACATTTTAATAATAAGGGATGTCTGCATTGAGGTTAAGTGTCGTGTTTTTAAAAAGGGCAATCTACAGTTGTAAAGATATTATTGTAGTGTAGTGATTGCAAGCCTTTATTTCTGAACTTTAGTTCTGGGGGTGTGTTGACCTGCTTCTACCCTTATTTTAGACCTCAACCATCCCCTTTCTGGTGCATAAGCACTCACTATTCACCTAATAACCTACAACTTATTACCATATTTATTAAATAAACAATTACCTATATTAATTGTATTTGCATATAATTGCTAATAAGAGTTTTTTTTACATGACAAGTCAAAAATAGTATTATAAAAAATGTATGTATAAATAGAATGTATTTAAAATAAATTAAGGTGTAGGAAGCAATCATTTATATGTTACTATATAAAGTCGCTCTTGAACAAGCCCTATAGGTGGCAGAATTGGTGGAAAAGAGTTCACCCAGGTATACAAATTCGTATGACTATTTAACCTGATTTACACATTAATTGTAGATAGAATATTTATTACACTCCTCTTATTATTTTATTCTACTATCTATTAATTCGGTTTTATATGAATAGATTTGCTTAACATTCGTTCATTTCGTTTTATTCCAATCTTTATTGTAATATTTGGGATTTTTACATATATTATAAGTACCGCCAACACACATGAGTGCTCGTTGGTGCTTCTTGTATCTCAGCCAATGAGAGAAATGTAAACAAATACGTGCACCAATCAGTGTCAAGCGCTTGTTCTCTCATTGGTGGAGATATGTTAACAACCATTAACAAGCAAAGTCTGTGTTGCGCCTAAGAAAGTTAACTCTTACTCCTAAATATTATATAAGAGAGAATGATTTTTTGGAAAAATATCTTTATTTATATGCATTATTTGATCATAAATTTAATGGTTTGGTAATCATTTAAAATTTAAAATAAAAGAAAGTTAACTAGAAAGTTAGAAAACTTAAAGAATTCACTCAATTGCAAAAGTTCCATACATATTCTGATCAAATTATTAAAAATATAATAAAAATTATTTTCAACGTGAACGTGTTCGTGATCTGTCATAAAACTTTTTCCAACTGGTCAATGGAATTAAGTTAAATAATATTATTTAGTGGTCTTTCTAAACATCTGTAAAATACGTGACTGATTTATAGATATCGCCTTCAATTCTGTATTTTCTTCGGTTTAACAAATCATCAAGTACAGTATTTTATCGCGTGTCGCCGACCTAATTTAGACAACTACCGGACGACAGTCACGTTATTTCAATAAAAAATGACGAGTTCTTCTTCGAACTATATAATAAAATATTTAAAATTTATATGTGAGAGGGATCGATTGTTTCCTTAAAAGTGTGCTTGCTTAGTTCAAATTTTAAATAATTTAATATGATATTACATGAATGTAGTCGAAGTCAGTTTCGTGCGGAGCCATAAAGTTGAGTTAACTTGGCCGGCGACTTTACTGAAAAAATGTTTCGAAACTGCAGTGCCCTGAATTGAAGTTTTAATGGGCTTTTCAAGTTATAGCTACTTTAAATTTAAAAGCAATATTTAATTAACGAAAGTTTCCGCCCTGAAAATTTTTCAGCGGGTGCTTTAAGCTCGACATTTCAAATGTGTAATTAGTTCATTTTGAGGGCTTCATTGTAGAGTGGATTAAATTTTATCATTTTTTTAGTTTGTTAGTGAGTAAAGGTTTTTATGACATGTCTGTGTTGAAGATTTTGATTGATTTGTGGATAGGGAAACCATTTAAGAAACTATCTGGAAGCAATTTGGAGGATGTCTCGGTGGAAAACCACAACTTCACTATTCGATTACTGGCTGTATGCACTTACGTATTATTTTATTTTATTAGTTTTTATTAGTTTCTTATAATTATAGAATAATTGTATTGAGTATTGAGAATTGAATAGGTCTAAGACTTTATTCATTAACAATACAAAAACAAATTTTGCTACAATATTAGCGTCTAAATATGCATATTATCAGCTCATAATCAAAAACTCCAAATCCCGAATCAAATCAAGTAAAAGTAGAAATAAATAAATTTTCTTCGGAATCATCATTTTATAACAACAAAATGGTAGATATTATTTTATTAATTTACGATATTTTGAAATGAACACAAAGATTTAAGAGAATCCTTTAAAATTAATATTTAGAAAAAATATATAAAATTGGGTTTGGTAGCTTTTCGGATACTGGACCCCTCAAACCTATATGTTTAATTTTTATATGAATTTTAAATGTCAATATTTTAAGAGGGGATTTTTTTTCCCAATTGTTGCAAAATTATTTATTTTCGCTTATATTATTAAATTGTTGTCAATTTACATTTATTCAAATTAAAAATGATTTAAAAAAAAATAATATATAATTTGTCTGGTGGTCAGTAAAAAACGAATGCTATTTAATGACAGCAGCTTATTATTATTAGCGGAAATGAATTTGGGATACTTTATTCTTAGCGCGTAGCTAATAAATGAATATTTATATATATATATATATATATATATATGATAAATTAGTAAGTGTCTTTTTTATCGGATATATAATTTACAGAATGAACTATTATTAAATTTTTTAACGTAGTAACAGCTGATTCCAAGATGGTGCCGCAATTTCGATTCCAAAAGCACTATATATATATATATATATATATATATATATATATATATATATATATATATACTAGCCAACATGTAAATTCAGTCCACGGTACACGCAGCCGTTCTTTATTTTATTCGTACTTTTATGGTGTGAAAGTGTGAATGCATCCTGAAAATGGATACGATAATGGAATTAGAAAAGACCGCTCCTCCGTCACGTCCATGCCGTTTCAGCATTGTTAGTATCTGTCTTTTGTATTTAATTAAACTCGGCTTAATTAATAGTGCGACCTGCTAATTGCTATCCATTTGGTTAGGACTTCATATCCTCAATATTGGGATTCATTTGAATAATAAGTACAATTCTACGTCACGCCCGCTAATTAAAAGAGGTCTATCCCATCCAATTCCCACAATATATATACAACAGATTGTTATGGAAACAAACTAAACCATCGATACTTAATAATTTAGAATAGTTTTCAATGAAACTTGTGAAGTTGTCTAAGGGCAAATTTGGTGTTGACAGGCTGTGATTAAATATTGACGGCACGCACGGGAAAGCAAACTAAGCACCAAAGTTGGGTTTAAATTTAAAGTTGACATTTTCTGTAATGGGAAGTTCATCAGCAGAATCCGTGAATTTTATTTCAATCGTGGGAAAATTTGACCTTTACGAAGATTTCATTTAAAATATTTATATAATAATTATCCTTGAGAACTTCTGATATACATAGGTGGAAATTGGGGGCTGATTCCATTAACCTAAATTAATATTTGGAATATTATAGTGGCATATAGAACCATTAAAGACAAATTTATTAATAGTAAAATACTACATTTTTTACTATACAATTTATTATAGTTTGGTCAGTATTTGTATGGAATAGCGATAATTTCTAGTTGTTGTCATATTTCTCATTATTCCACGCAAATTCTGACCAAATCATCAATAATCTAATACTATTTATACAGTTCAGTATTTTAGAAAAAAATCTTGTGTATTAAATTGAATAATTCCCGCACTAGGTGTGTGGTATATTGAAATATTTAAAATTTCAGAATTATATACATTTAATTTACTTCAATTAAGTGTGTAAAATGTCATTATCAGGACCCCTTTTTATTATAACCTCGGATATTATTAAAAATTAATAGTTCATAAACATGTGATTAATAGTTTATATATTTTATAACAAAGCACCTTTATATAATTTTGGAGAATTTTTAAATTTATAGATTAGAACATATTATTATTTAAAAAGTACCTTTATCCGTTGGAATTCATTTACACGATTATTAAATAAACATATATAATATTAGGAAAATATATTTAGCCACCATTCCTGTAAACATTTCGGCCAGCCGAGCCGTGGCTACAGAATTCTGACAACGAAGTCTGACTTTCAAGACGTGTATTAATTTTTTATCGTGTTACCATATCTTTAAAATATTTTGGGCATGTTTTTTTAAATAATGATATCACTATAAACAAAATGGTAACTGCTTTCGTTTAATCAGTACCTTAACTGGGGAAAATATTAAATTACACAAGCTAAATAATAAACTGTATAATATCTAATTTCAGGCACGTAGTACTGAAAAATGCGTTTCTATGTAGCCATATGAGGGTCAGAAGGTGAAAAAGGGAGTGATGAAGATGAGTGGTTATGGTGAAGTGGATACGCTTGAAGTATCGTCTTTCAGGTTCAGAGACTGCGGTCGTGTGACTAATTTGTTGTTAAATTACCACATTCTACTACTTAATACTCACATAAAACTCATATGTTATAATGCGGATTCCATTCGTAGTAATTGCGCAGTTGAGGCTTTCGAGGATCCCCTTTTAAGGTTAGATTACCACCAAATTTTAATTCTGATCAATCGCATTATATTTTGTAAAACTCGTCTTTTGTGATATCAATAAAAAGCGCATAGTTTTAAAAATTCAATAGTACTGTTAGTTTTGAAGAACTTTTCAGAGAAGTATACCGTTTACTGAAAAGTTTATTTCCCCTTTTCTCTACCAATAAATATGCGCCAAAGACCTGTCGTCTCTTCACTTTATTTGTGGAAGAACTTTTTTTTAATCCCAACCAATTCTTCTATTGGATATATACTTACACAGCCGATAAAATATATAGGGAGACAAATTGCAAGCAAATAAATCGAACACGTGAACTCGACTGTAAAATAAAGAATAAAACTTGTGTTAAGTGCACGAATAATCTAGGCATACGTTTTAAACCTACTAAAATACAATTTTTTTTTTTATTTATACAAAAGGAATTAAATAATTATGTTAAATGTAAAAAATAAAGGTGTGGCGATTATTTTACCGGGTCATTCCACTTAATTCAAGAGGTTTTAACTTTTAATTGCACAGTAAAGGGATACATTCAAATGTCAATACAATTTAATTTGAAAAATAATAATTACAATGGACAAATGGAGGTATGTAGCAAAATACATAATATAAACTAATACATAATTCAGTTTTAATGAATAATCTAAACAGCTACGAATTTGCTACGAGCTTCGTAGCAAGGGGATAATAATTTATATTTATGATAATTTAATTGAAAGGTTTTCAGTCGACCGAATGTGTTTATCATCTATCTGACAGATTGAAAATCTCGTTATGTTTCAACCTTATTTTTATATCTGTTCGGCCATTAAATAGAAAAGAGAGATGAAAGCGAAGCACTAGACGAACATTAAAATCCGGTTGAAAAATATCCTTTCCATGAAAATGAGATACGCAGAAATACGGCTTTCAAATTTGCACATTTTGCAAATGACAACGAAAAATAGACATGCGAAAATGATGATGTCTAATCTCATTATTAAATGGAAATTTCATTCGTCACAACTACAAATAGTGTGCTGAATAAATAATAGCCTCCTTGTTCAATTAAAATATTGTGCTTTTAATTTTATGATAATTTCGAAAAAAAATTGAATGAAATTCGATCAGAAAGTGTCATCGGCATAATTGTTTGGGTGGGTCGGTTTTTTTTCGGCTTTCAGGGGGAAAACTTCGCCGAAAAGGAAATGAAGACGCCATATTTGCCTCAATGCCATAATACGGTTATTTTTGTATAATAGAAGACAAAGAATTAGAATTATAAATACAAATTTCACAATAGATGCTAACGATCACAATTATTAT
Organism: Agraylea sexmaculata; assembly: GCA_022606485.1. Lineage (NCBI taxonomy): Eukaryota > Metazoa > Arthropoda > Insecta > Trichoptera > Hydroptilidae > Agraylea > Agraylea sexmaculata. The sequence goes on from JAGTTH010002293.1 coordinate 156,503, forward strand.
CATAATTGGAGGAAATTTTGTCATAAACAACAGTGTCGTATTAAATTTCTACATATTCTATTGTATTATTTCAGTTGACAGATACAATACTCCAAAATATTATTAAATAAACTCACATATTTTCTACTTGGATATAAAGTGGTTTATGTAACACATTATACAAATTATAATTATATAAATACTTGCGTGTGTTGGGAATTTTTGTTCCCAGTGGAAAAGACACAATTTAGTAAATCAATTCATCTTTTGGTCAATCACATTATTCTTATTGCTATTTTATGCAAATTATTACTTTTATTTATTTTAATGAACATATAAACAGTCCTTTTGATAATATATTATATATAATATTTATATAAAATGATGTGAAAAAATGAAAAGAAATGATGCGGGAGAAGTAAAATAAATAAATAAAAATATTCTTTTGATCTATCTTTCGATTGTTAAAAATTCTTAATTAAATAATTCTAGTATAATATAACAATTTCTCTATTTAATTAGAATTGAACACAGTTTGAATAGTACAGAACATCTTATAAATTAGACTTAGGTGTGCAGAATATATATAAATATTTTTATCTATAACTAACATGAGAAAAAAAACCCATTTACACATATGAGGATTAATAAACGATAATAAAAATAGACTCTACATTAAGAAAAACAGATTTACTGGTTAAAACCAAATTTTAATACATAGTATAAGAAACATTTCACATAAAGGAGTATAAATATTTTAAAAGCTAATTTACGACATACTTTTGCATAAATTCAAAACCCAACCAATAATAGAACAGAACCACTTTACAAATAAATTATTAAAAAAATCTTCTGTGCAAATTTGAATATTGCAAAATATTATTTTCGAAGCTGCATATGTATAATAAAATCGGTTTGCAATCCGAAACGCAATTTGTGACACATTTGTTTGAAAATTCAATATTTACATATGTGAATTTTGTATCTCTATTACGATCCAACCCTTTAACGGTTGAGTGTTTTTATTTCCACGGGAATCCAAAACGTACATATTTTATATTTTTCTCATACATTTTTCATCTCTCCATACAAGGAAAACAATGGCCGTGACTCGCAAGAAAACATGTCAGTTAATAGTCGATAAAATAAAAGCTCGTCGATAAGCATTCATCGCCAAATAATAATAACTATTAAATATGTTTGTGTCCAATTATATTATTGGATTTTTCGGTGACAATGGTAATTTTAGTATAGCTTGTAAGAGAGGCAGTATTCACCAAGTCATGAAGAGGAAGAATGAAAGGATCTGAAATACTTGAACTTGAAGTGCATCGACCAACATCAGCGATGAACAACTTTCTTGCTCCAAAATTTTATATTATTTAATATTAAAAAAATAATAAATTTATTTAAATGTTTTTTTAGGTTTAATTTATTATTAAATTTGTACAACAAATAAACATAAACATTATTAATATGGTATTTAGACGCACTTCCAACTTGGAACAAGTTTGGAATACGATCCACGTATGTTATAGAAGATATACAATTAACTGAATAAAATAAGCATACCGTTCTTAACAAAAAGATTGTGTAAAAAATATGCTTACTTTTTAATGTTAAGTACATTTTCATTTACGCAAAAATCACAATTCGATGGTAAAATTGCCCATATTTATTTTAAATCACCATTTTAAAAATGGATGAAGTGATTATTTTGTTAAGTACGGTAATTGTGAAGAATTTAATGTAATTTTTTATATATTGTTTAGTGTAAAAGGGGTTCCAAACTACTAATTGAAAACAGTTCGCATTAGTAAAAGCATCACTAAAAATTGTTTAATAAGAATGAAATTTCCTCAAAAACATTTCCAAAAAGCCCTTCAAGGTTTTCATATTCAATTTATTTACATTTATACGACTACTAACAACTGCAGTAACATATTATCAATAATTCATCATATTGAAACTACTCTTTGTTTATAAAGGCCGTGATTGATCACACCCTATACTATGTATAATACAGTGGGATATATTTTTATTTTATTTTTTTATATACATTCTGAGCGGCTTTTTTTACAAACTTGGGTTTTTTTACGCAACAACTTATTGATTCATTATCTGTCGGTGATCTTAACTATTACTAGTTACACAGGTCACCGACTTAATAATTAGTATTTACCTTATAATACAGGAAATCAGAGTAAACCTGGATCAAGACGATCGATTGGGATTTTATTAATATTGTTCAGGATGTCCCAGTCGTAATAAATGATGAAATAAATAGAACAATATTAATAATTCAATATGAAAAACATAATCACAATTTAAATTAAAAAAGTACGATATAAAAAATATGACAAATGAAAACACGACATTTAAGAACAACAATTGCAAGTAAACCTGGATCAAGACGATCGATAGGATTGTTGCCTTATATTTAAAATTAAATAAAACTGTATTTTTATTAGTTTTCATGTTTGAAAGGTCATTAAAAAGTAAGTGTGCACGTCTAGAGATCAAGCGCTCGGTTCGTGGCGGATATTTAGATTAAAAATGTGACTTTTGCAACTGAAAAATAAGACCTGAAGGAATATCTGGTGCATTTTTTTCAGCATCCAAAGTAGAATGTATATTGAGATGAGATTGTATATATAAAGGTGAGCAAACACTGGCACGGTCAGGGATGGATCGCCAATCTGCCAGGCGCCAGTATACAGCGTGACGTCGCTCATATAACACGTCTTTACATTTGGAAAATTATCAAAATTACAACGGATTATTGTGCGAATGTAATAATATAATCTTTTGTGTGGTGTAGTGAATCGATACTTTGGATATCTATGGATATGGTAGGTTATTTCCATGAGTGAACGCTCTGTCATCATTACCGAAATACATCTTCTTATACAAATATAATATATAATCTCTACTGAGGAAATCACCAATACATTTTAACCAAGTAATGAAAAAAAATAATCAGACATTAGGTGATTACCCACACTATATTATATTACTTTAAAACTAATCATAACCGCTAAATTGATTCGTTTAAAGCTTTAAATTTGCTCTACAAATATATATATATATATATATATATATATATATATATCATTATTAAACAGAATTTATAATAATTATTCTAATACAATAGTTAATGAGGGTAAAATTATGCCTTTGTTTTATTCATTTAGTATTTAGTACTTGTTTTTATATTTCTAAATTTTATTTTATTATTATTTATTATATATATGTATATATATATATATATATATATATATATATATATATATATATATATATATATATATATATATATATATATATGTAGTTCTACAAGTGTTTTTCTACAATTTATGTTATGACTTATTAATTATTTTAAATATCAATTGATTGTACTCCATATTAAAATAAGTAAAAGACTAAGTCTATAAACATAATCTTGTAACATCTAATTATAATGTATCAAAATATTATATGTATATTATATTAAATAAACTAATTGTAAAATATTAAATTAAGCATGCAGGTATGATCTTTAACTTATTTTATAATCATCATCATCTTCTTATTATAATCATCCTATTGTTATTAAATTTTACATTTTATTACAATAATTATTATAATAAAATTTATACAAAAAACCTACTTGTGATGCTCTACAAATATAATAAACAACGAGTGCATTTATAATCATTTTAATTTAAAAAAATGCTTGATTGTGTCGAATTCAGACAATGGGCAAATATTTTAATAAATTGTTCAATTTAATTTAATATGTATTTACTCTCTTGGCTTGGTTAGCAATATATGTAATTATATTCGTTAAGATTTTAGTGATAATAATATTTCTGACTAAACTTTAAGCTTTATAGCTAAATAAAATGAATATATGAGAATTTTCTACATTTCTCATATGTATATTATCTAGTTATATAACTAAAATTTTGTTTGAAACAGTTTGTAAATCACATATAAAACATGACCAAAATATTAAATTTATACTCATTCAATGTAGGAAATTAGACGTTCTACAATGATTTCTAAAATGGCTTGACTTTAAACAAAATTGTGAATTAAACTTGTGGTCTGAGTATGATTCATATTAATCAATGTTTAGTTATCAGAATTTAAATATCGTGGCCAAATAAAATCGTCTGCCAAAGTCAATTTTAGATTTGATGCTTTATTGTATAATCAAAATAAAATTTATTTACATTAATTCCGCGAGCGAATTGTTTAGTCGAGATTTCTTTAAATTCAAGACCGGCTTTTAATGTTTGGTAAACAATATTAAATCGCCACGTGGTCGAAATGGAAAACAAACGGTCGGTCCATTTTTAAGGCGGTCAATCGTGTGGCCGATAAATAATCATAAATCACATTCGACACAACCTCTGATGAAATTTATCTTAATTTCATTACCAGCGTGTGTGGTATTAAAAATTATAATTTACTCATTCGAAATTTATATATTTATATGTACATTCGTAAGCTTTCCAGGATTCGCTCTTTATTTAGTATTTGCGGAAACATCTTTCAATGAGTCGCTCGATTCATGTGGAAATTATTGCACATACTAAAGCATGATTGAAATATTTAATTTAAAAATTATATTAAACATTAAAGCGTTCTCTAACCGGCAGATATGGATTATTAATTAAATATTTTTTTGAGTATTCAAGTTGGATTTTACCCATAATTGAAAGTCATTTATAGTTAAGCTAAAATTTAAAAAAAATAATAATTTCGAAACCCTATCCCCTTAAAATATTATTAAAAGATCACCTAGTATAATATGAGTATGGTTAATAAGCTGATTTATTAATCATTTTAATTATTATACAGGTTGGACTTGAATTAACTGAAAATATTTTAGAGGTTGGTTCGCAAATATAAGCAAAAAAAATATTATTTAAAATTTAAAAAAATATTTATAATAATAATATCGCATAACATACATAATACAAACGTAACAGTAATACACAGTAAATATGATTAATTTATAAGACAATATTTTTTGGAATTTTTCAATATATAGTAAATTATGTTGACAGAAGAAAAAAATTTTATCCTCAAATTCCACAATATTTAATTATTATTCCAATTAAAATTGAGCACATTTTTAAACAATTACACTTATCATACTTTAAAAATATTTATCTCTTTAAATATACGTATTATGTAATTTTCTTGGTGAGATTCTAAAACCAAAATCAAAAATTATTTTCATTTTTTTGGCATATTTTTGTACTTAAAATTGTATTTCTCTAATAACCAAAAAACATGTGAATTATTTTAGGATAATTTTTTAAAACTTATTTTAAAAAGTTTTAATCCACCGCTTAGATTTTTGGAATTAATCGAGCGTTCGATAAAATAAAATTCTATGCAGAAAACGTTACCTCCATATATTATTATGTATTCACATGTGATAAAATATGAAAATATTTATATAATAGTATCAATGTGATGCCTTAAAAACAACCCAATATTCTAATATTTATGAATCTAGGAAGTGTATAATATTGAAAGTGATTGTGAATACAAGTTTTACTATGTGACTAGAATAAGGGTTGAAAACATTAGCTAATTCCATCACATCACTAATGACACAACCCTTTACCTAAATCATTGAGATCAGACTATCCTTTACATAGCAAGCTTTTCACTGAATATATCCTCTGAATACTGATGAATCTTCAGGCCAGATAAACAAACCTCTAATATATATTTGTGAAGCCTTTGTCTACCTGCTGAAACAAGATGAAAATTTATTACGATAATCATCACAATGATTAGCCAATTATTAAGTCACCCAACATATCTCTAAAAATATCCACAAATTATTTTTATATACTAAAAACATAAATCTCTATCATCCAAAATGCACCACTGTAATTTTTCAGCCCAAAAATATGTTGTATATTTTATCCAAGAACTCTGTTTTTAATTGATATTAAAGGATCTAACTAAAATAGAGTGCTTAGGATTTTTTAAGCCAAACATTGTTTTCCTCTATAGCGACAAAATGTTACATTTATTACGAATAGTGATAGTTTTGCATATGACTACAATGGGTCACAGGTTCGAATCCTGCTCATTTATTAATATTCAATCGGTAAATTAAAGACAAATAATATATAAACATTATAACTTATGATTTTTTGTAAGGAAAATGCTCTCAAGTGTCGGATTTTAAGGACTATAGTGTTGCAGGTGACCACAGCCCGCATAAATGTGAAGAATATGTATAATATGCGCATATAATAGTGACAACCATGTTCCGAAATCTAAACAACAATACGCATGACATTTCTATAGATAAAAGATCATAAGGTAGAAGCGTTCAATGATCATAATATGATTTTTATTAAAATACATTTTAAAAAATGTAGCATATTTAAAAATAAAATACAAATGACTGCTAAAAATATTGCCTGACTATACATGATTATTATATATTTTTTTTATTAAATATTTCTAAATATGTAACTATACATAATAGTTAAACAATTCACCAATAGGTAAGAAAACCAAATAACAACTAGTTTAATACATAATCAAATAGAGTTAAAAATTACAATGAATCATCTTTTTAATGATGAAATATTCATTTCATATTTTAATGGAGACTCATAAAAAAACTTACCATATTAAATCACATCCCACTTTTTTGAGTACTTTCCAAGTAAAAGCCATAATATTGAGTTTTATTTTTAATGTGGTACAAAATTAAACGATTAAAAATATGTAGATAATGACGTAAATGAAGCCTTTCGCTTACTCTTACAGAATCGTTATATTTCGGGTTAAAAATAAAATTAAAATGTGTTTTTGTTTTGATATTATTTTATTGAGATAATGTAGAAGTGGATTGTTATCTTCCCCATATATCCACTAGGAAATTGAAGCCTCTCTTAGACTTGAAACGAAGTGTTACATTGCTGAATCCTGGTCCTCCTCTCTCTAAGCTAGCATATCCTCCATTGCCATCGGGGATTTGGTCGATCACATATATTATTGAAATTGTAGCGTTAAAAGTACCCGTGCTTGGATATTTCACTTTTTCTACCCTCGAAGTAAAGGGGTTCGAAGATCTGCGAACGACATCCCTCAAAAGTAGTCTGTCTCCAAATACGTGTGAGCCAATTGTCAAGTTGTGCGATTTGTTCAAACCATTGTGGTAGATTGAATAATTATTAACAGAATCCACTAAAGATAGATGAGCGACTAAGGCCAAAAATAATACAGCCAAAATCACTTTGCTTAACCCCATTTTCAGTACAACTGAAGCATAAGTATTGTGATCGTGTCTATTTATACTCACCTGAACAAATGTTGTTCGCCGATGATAACACTTGTTTGGTTTGCTTAATCATAAATTATATTGATAACATACACGGGTTTATCGTGAAAATTATTTCTAGACTTTTCCTTGAAGGTACATATGAGTTTAAATCATGCGTCATGCGAAAACAAATTCAATGATGCGAAATTTTATTGATAATCGGTTATTTTATTACTATCTCATAATTTTACAGTCCTTTGAGCACACTCATTAGAATAAGACGTATTTTATTATACAATTTCTTTATTAAATATAATTTACATACAATGTTTCGATACATCATGATAAGATGTTACAGTATTAAGTTTATAGACTAAGTCTTTTACTTATTTTAATACGGAGTACAATCAATTGGTAATTAAAATCATTAATAAGTCATAAAATAATGTATGGGAAAAAATACAAAAACCCACTTGTAGAAGAATAAGACTTATAATATTAACAAAAATCTATGATAATAATAAAGCTTTCAATTATATTAAGGTCAACTATCATATTCGATTGATTTAAGGTAATTTTTAAACAATCACTTTTTATGAAAGAAGCGACATTAAAAAAAGGGCTTCAATTACCGCCATGATTATTAATAAAAAAACCACCATTTTCAAAACTTTAAATAATATTCATAATGTATTTTTATGATATTGAAGGCAAATTTATTATAGGTACAGGGTAGACTTGAACTAACTGAGAATATTTCGGGAAGTAGTAGGGCATTACTGAAATATTTTTTCATTATTAATAAACCTTTAAAAAAATATTGCTTAAGTATTTGACAGATACAATAAACAGCCAATACTGCGTACTTCACAGAAACAGCTGATTCCAAGATATTTAATAATTTTTCACTTATTTTTATAATTGTCCTAAAATATTCTCAATCAGTTCAACATCATAACTTAATATAAATATATTTTTTATAGTTCGTCAAAAACTTTATTACCATATTTTTTTTTAATTAAAATTCTTTTAATCGTAAATAAGTTTAATCGTGATGAAAAACATGTCAACACAATTTATTTACCCCACTTTATCAATTCTCAGAATGTTATCAGTATCAATAAAAATTGCACATAAGGGATTAAATTAATAAGGAAACCGTGATTGTTGTTGAAATTTAATACCATTAATTTATGAATCGAAATGGGCATATGTCGCTTTTTTTAAATATATTTATTTTTAGTTATGAGAAACTCAATTAGTAGCTATCTGAATACATTATGAGTACATTATACTTACAATTAAATAAACAATTACGCACAAATCTTATGGCGCGTCCACCGTTTGCGATCTCTAACCGTTAAGTCTAATAAATAGTGATAAATGTAGATGGAAATATATGTTTTCTTGTAATGGAAGGTTACGTTTGGAGGAAAAGCGTGACTCTTCATTGAAGTTTTATACGAAATGGTAGACTTTATTTTCTCTTCTCTAAAGTTTGACTTCCTTTTCAGTGGTAATGAGCATCGCCCGCAGACTTTTCAAACTACGTTTCTATTAATTATTTTAAGTCCTTATTCTCACTTAAACCTATTCAAAGATACTATTCAAGTGATGAAACCATTATATTGTTCAATTACCTCATCCCACAGAAAGTTTCAACCTGACAAATCACCCTAGTACTATAGGAAATAAATCGTGTCTGCAGATTCTATGTAATTTTTATTTAATTGTGAATGAGAAGAAATATATTTTCAGAGTGAGGTTATTATTTCTTATATACTTTTATAGGCGCTTGAAGATTTTTTTGAGCATTTTAATGACAAAATGAATCATTATTTTCTGGTACAAATATTTTTTCGAGTGTTATGCCAAATACAGACACCTATGCGATCCTTCGATGTTCGTTATAATCCAATTAAATATTTTATTTAGTAAAAATTCAGCACACACTCTACGAATCAAGGCAAATGTTGACAAATCTGAGTGTCTGTACGCGGCATTATATAAAAAAAATTATTGATAAAATTGATCATATTTATTAATTATTTGACGACCTTTAAGTAGGATTATAAAACAATATTAATCAATAAGGATATAACCAACAAATTAACGTCTGTCAAAATAATTGTAAAAAAATTGAGGAATGAGACAATTAAAAATGATTTTCAAAAACATTCACATTTTATTTATTTATGGTGGTTTATGATGGTTTTTTATACACAACAACGAGTTAATTGTCTGTCACCGACTTAATAATCAGTATTTACCTTACAATACAGGAAATCAGAGTAAACCTATATCAAGACGATCAATCGGGATTTTATTAATATTATTCCCGATCTTCCAGTAGTAATTATTAATTCATTGACGCCCTTTCAGTAGGAATATAAAACAATTGTAATCAAGAAATGAGCGTATGTCAAAATAATTATTTTTTGTAAAATTTATTGAAGAATGAAAGATAATTTTCAAACACATTCACATTTTATTTATTTATTTAAGCCCCGAGGCTTTTTAAACTATTACTAGTTTTAAAATCGCTATGTTTAATATGAGCGCAATTTCAAATATATCATGAATATTTCTTTCTATTTGTAAAATTTAAATAATCTTGTTTAAATAGTGGTTATAGAAATATTCAACGGTTATTTTATTTATTTATTTACGCTCCGAGAAGCTTTTTTTAGAGGGTTTTTTAGACACAACAACGTGTTAATTATTTGTCTATTGGTGATCTTAACTATTACTAGTTACACAGGACACCGACTTAATAATCAGTATTTACCTTACAACACAGGTAATCAGAGTAAACCCATTATCACAGTATTTGTAGCCACGCGTATTATGATGGTTCATACAATTTGCTTGTGGATTTAAATTTCAATTAAAATGTCTCTAAATGAATGGTTTTTGTAGTATTTCTGTGTCGAAAGGTGAGATTATTTAACTGAATGGTGATTATTTAATTTCAGAGAGCGGGGGTGAAGATGAGGAAGAAACCGGGACGTTAACGATGGAGGAGGGGCAGGGGCAGGGGCAGGGGCAGGGTGGTCAGGGTGGTCAGGGTGCAGGGGACAGAAGACAATCCACTTGTAGACTAGACATGCCACCCTTACTTGGACATCATGACCACAGACCTGATGACAAGAAAGTCAAAGTAAGTCCAATTTATTATACCTATGATTTTTTTCTACGACTACATTTGTATATACAGGTTGAACTTTTAATCAGTGAGAATATTTTTACTGGAGTATTGCGATAATATTATTTTTACCCTAATTAGAACTATGAGTACACACTTTGAGTGTCGTCTAACCATCAACAATTTTTAATTTAAATAATTAATATATCCGGAAAGAAAAATGCCTGCCAGCGACAACAAGCGACCCGAATTGTGATATTAGTTAATAATTTATTATTAAAATATAGCTTAAAAATAATTTAATAAATTCGTTATAATTTAGCGATTTTAACCCTTAAATTATTCTCAATTTAATAATTTGATCTAAGCACACATAAATGATCTAAGCTTTTAGGCTTCAGTTTCAGATTTCCCTCTTTTCTGAATATAAACAAATTACCGTCACAAAATAAAAATCTGAATACCTGATCTGAACATATAAAATTAACTAGTAATTCTTCATGAACGTCACGATCATATGCTTCATATTTAAAACCTTATTAATTCAAATATAACGATTTTATGCTAAAAGAGATATTTGTATCAAAATAACATATTTGCGGGAAAATTTACCTGGTAAAAAATTTAAAATCTACAAATTAGTCTTTAAGCTTGTGATTCCTAGGCGTGCGTCGCCGTAAACATACACCGTAAAGACAGTAATAGAGTTACTTTGCTATACTTTTTGTCGGTTTTTTATTCATTAGTGCCTCGCCCGAGGCTCTGACAAGGCATTAACTAACAAAAAATCGATCATAAGTGTAGCAAAGTAACTCTACTATCGTATTTACTGTGTACGTATACCAGGGAATCCATTACTTAACAAACACCCATAAGATGTGTTAAAATAATCTTTGAGGCTTAAGAAGGTTTTTACAAAGTGTCTTACCTTAAGTTACCTTAAAATCATTGTTAAACTGGATCAAGACGATTGATCGGGATTTTATCAATATTATGCCCGATCAAATCCCATGGTCACAGTATTTATAGCCATGCTCTTTATCACTTGAGCTATTACGGTAGTTTATATGTATATTGTATTATCTATTAGCAGTACTAAGTCTCTTCATTGATATTAGTATTAATTGTGTGTATCAATTAAACCTAATTATTATTGAGGAATATTCTGTGAGGCTATTCAGAAATGGGGTTGACCACAAGCACTTATCTTAGTGATCCAATTCCTTCACTCAACTGATGTTCAATGAAACTCTGATCAAAGTGTCCTTATCTTGCCAATGTGACACTCTCCAATATATTAAGCATTGTATACAACACTAAATTTTAATAGAAATGCGCCCCATGATTTTTATGAAAGCAATGTCCGGTGAGATTAGTTTCTTTGTCGAAATCCCAGTGGTTTCACAATATATGTATTATCTAAAGTGAATTCTCTCTGTAAGTGCATCCAATATCCTTTAGAACAATTTGTCACGAAGACATTATAGATGGCTAAGTATATTAGACAATGTCTGCTTTTGGAAAGATAAGGCTTCACTTCTGAACACAAAGCCAATAAAGGATTCTTACTGTGCAATTTATGTCATTTTCATATTTTTTATTTAATATTCATTAAAATAATCGTAACCTTACAGATAATCAAATACTAGGACTAATAAGCTTTTCAGGGTTTACAAATTTGCAATTTATTAAAACAATACGCATGACACTTTTATATACGTATATAAGTTCATTTGTGAGGATGATTTAAAAAATATAAAGAAGGGTTAATATGGTGTATAAAACAGCATTTAAAATTTAACAGTTCAAGAATCGAATGATAATAAAAAAATCTTAAATATAAGGCATAAATTATTGAGTATGATTAAATATATTAGTGAGATCAATATTAAAAATCATTATAAAATTAGGATCATAAAATATACATTATAAAAATCTCTTATCGTTCTTTTGTATTTAAGTTAGTAATTTAATAAATTTAATTATATTAGAATATCCTCTAATTTTAATCCATAATTCAGCTGTACTCAAACTGGAATTTGGTATTTTTATGGTCAATTTCTATATTAAAAACTATGAACATTTATTTTTAGAATAAACAATATTATGTGTAAATCAAAGTATATATTTTAAATATTTTTTTAAGACCACATAGCTTTAATATTAAAAATAATTCTTAAATCTATCAAATGCATATGTTTTATGTTACAGTAAACATGTATTATATTTTCATCGGCGAAAGTACGAGTACATACTAATTAATTATTAAAAAATATAGCTTAGCGAAATTATACTACAAATATTTTAAATATATTTCTTCTCTAAGTTCCTTGTATTTTTAAAACATATTTCAAACTTTGGGTATGATTAGACGTGAGATATCTTACTATTGTCGTGATTGATTACACAATAAAAATCACCAATCAATGCCGTTAGCGATAGTCTTCTGAAGATGATTCTTTTTATAAAAAAAATATTTATTCATCCTTTTGTAATTTTAGATTATAAGAAGTTTTCCAACGCTAAGTGGGAGGAAAATTTATAGACTTAAAGTAAATCACTATATTTATCTTGCCACAGTAAATAGCAATATATATGAGACCATTTGTTATTTAGACACACTATTCACTAAAAATGTTTAAATAAATTCATCGAATTGAATTATGTGGGTTTTTACACAAGTTATGAATAAATTTTATATGAAAACTGTTTATAATATGCTCATAGCCTTTGAGGATGGTGGAACTTCTCGGCTGAAAATCAATACAGTATGGTAAATTTTCTTAACCCTTTTTCTCAATGCAAATTTATTAAACTCTCCATACATATTTCATAAGAGGGACACTCGGGTTTGCTTATAATGGTGGAATTTCTCGCCTGAAAGTTTCTCTTGTAATACGGATTACGCGGTGTATTTTATTTTGTAGATAACTTTTTCGGCAGCCATAAAGTGAAACGACTTATGAAATACACTCCAGGCCTTAAGTGCCTTTGCTGAAACTTGCGCACTCTCCAAATACTATTTTTACAATGTAATGTTTCTGAAAATCAATATAAATTGTCTGTGAAATTGGGGTCGTGGACCTTTTCGTGTGAATATTCGCATTAAGGTTAACGGCAGACCCTTATGGTGTGATAATAAAAACGTTCCTCTTGAATGTAAATTCTCAATAAAATGTTAATTTTAGACCTATTAAATGAAATTATTTAAAAAAAAAGCGTCAAGAATTTTCGTATAAATTGAATACCTTAACTAAATGACGTCGAAATTCTCTCAAATGGAATTCTCCCTACGAAATCCTATTCCAGCCCAATATACATATAGAAAACGTACAAAAAAAAATGTATAATTTTAACTAATTGTTACCCAAGTTGTATATCTATCAGAAGCTTACTTTTAAATATATTTTGTAAAAACAATGTCATAGTCTTTTTATAAAAATTGTTAATGCAATTGTTAATTAGTAGAGACGTTTTATAGTTTACCAATCGAAATAAAAATCACAGCCCACCCCCACATTTGATTCCAACAGTAAATACTACTATTTATTTATTGGTTTCTTGAATTAATAATATAAATTTAAAAAATGTTTTTGTAATAATAATAATAATAATTCATCTATAAGATATAATTTATTCAAAAATATGTAATATATAACTTTTTTTGCCTACGTAAAAATACACTAATATTTCTTAAAACTACTTTGCAAAACATTTAATGTTCTACATTTTCCTCCTAGACTATATTATTTTATATGTTATATTTTAATGACTATTTGCATGAAACGGTGGAAATTTATAAAAGCCCAAGAAATCAACGACTCTCTAAATTTTCTCCGTTAAATGCAAACCCATACTATATCAATTATATAACAAAATAATGTACCAAATAAATTTATACAATAAAATTTTCTTAAAAAATTTTTCTAAACTATATATTTTCAAAAATATCTTCGTTATAATCAGAGGAGATACTGTAATGCGTCTTTCTGAGTAATGTCCTTGTTTATATTCATACAACATAATTATTTGCGCTTGCAAACAGTTATCTATAACATTAATAAATCCAGCATAATTCTTATTATTTATCTTAACTAAATATTGAATGTTATAATAATGTGTCATCATGGAGAAATGAATCAATTCTCATTAACGTCTAATGTCTTCTACGCTGCTAACGTTTCAACGAAGATTAATATGTTTCGTATATAAACCCAACTCTTGAGCAAGATATCATATTTAAAAAAAATATTCCTTATTTATATTTTTTCTGTTGTAGAGAAGGGTTGTAAAAGTAATTTTGTAGCTTGTCGAAATCGAGTTATTATTATATGACATGTGATCAAATATGGAGAGAAAACTCACAAGGGGTATAAAAACCTGTATAAAGATAAACGAATGTAGTTAGGCGAAAAACATCGTTTCTTAAGGTTATTTCGCTAATAGTGCAAAAACAGCATTTGCTTTAATAGCAATCTACTGAGTCTTGAAACTTACAAAAATACCCCTTGGATTTTGTTTATAATAAAAATAATACACAACAATTATTTATTTATATTTACATATAAACGCCACGAGTGGCTATGTATGAGAGTTTTTACAAATATGGTTTTTTTAGACAGAAAAACGTGTTAATTAATTGTTTGTCGGTGATCTTAACTATTACTAGTTACACAGGTCACCGACTTAATAATCAGAATTTACCTTACAATTTAGGAAATCAGAGTAAACCTAGATCAAGACGATCGATTGGGATTTTATTAATATTATTCCCAACCTCCCTGTCGTAATAATCGTTTTTTTTTTACTTTGAGTGGGATTTCAACCCATAACCGCAGTATTTATAGCCACGAGTTAACTTCATAAAAAAATAATACAAATCATAAAAAAATATACAAAAACACTGGGCTTTTACTAGATGTTATATGTAAGTATTAATTTATTACAGCTATAAATAGTGACTAATACGTCTCAGTATTGTCTTTATAATCCAGGAAATCAGATTAATTATATTGAGACGATCGATTGGGATTCTAATAATATAAATTCATATAATAACAGATTTCCAACGCATACCACGTTTTACTTATACGATGAGCAAATTATCAAGTTTAAATAATCATCATCTTTTTTTTTATTACATTCATTTTATATCAAACAGGATTTTATTAAAAACCTGAATTTAATAAGACAAATTCATCATGCTGCTGTGTATTTAAAGATAATTAAAAATACCATATTTTTAAAAAACAAAAATCTATATTTTAAAATACATAATATTGCACTAAATATAAGTGATTTTCCCAGGTTTACTTGAAATAATCTTACGATGCGAATAAAATATTTTTTCAATGAATATCCACACAAAATTTTAATAAACTTGATAAGTAACTATCTGGATAGATTATAAATGTATTTGCGAATTATGTATAGAGCCATTTTTGTTGTCAAATAATTTTAAGTCTAAAATAAAATTATGATAAACTTAATGACTAACTATCTGGGTAGATTATAAATATGTTTTATTTTAAATCAAATGCAATTAGCAATCAAATCTTATTATATGTGGAACAATTAAGTGTTAACAATCCATACATTATGTATATTAAAACAAAATACCTTTCATGTTTGAGTTCTGATTTAAATTTGATTTATTATATTCACATCTACACTTCAGTAAAGTACATCTTACAGATTGCCATTAGAGTGAGAATGTACTGAGAGGCATTATATTGGGTAAATTATATCTTTCTTTGTAGTGTTCCATAAAGCCTGTAATACTCGTTCAACACATAAAAGCTTCGAGGAAATAAAATTACATTTTAGTAGTAATAAATGATGTTTTCCGTATTGTTTTACAGAGACACAGCATTCACGGCATGATGGAGGAAGAAAATGTCATCAGACCTCACCAAGAAATGGCTTCCTTGACCCTGGATGAGAAGAAGTTCCTATTGGCAGTGGAAAGAGGTGATGTGGCTTCTACAAGAAGGTAATTTCATCAATTCAGTTCTTATTCTTATTCGATCCAGCCGCGAAACTTTGCCAATGACAATAAAAAGAACAATCGGAATATTCGAGGAAAAATGAAAGGCAATCTCAAGTTTGTCAAGTCTCGAATGAAATAAATCCTCTTCCCATGCGAAGTTCGAAAGTACAATTGTAAAACTTAATAAACGAGCACACTGAAACCTACTAATCATATATGGGTTTTAATTTTACTTACCATAGCTTGGTATGTTTCTTTAGCCATGATGTGCCATTATTACGCTTCAATCAATCGTGATTTTAACCCGAAATATGCACTAAATTCATATTTTCGAGTGGTTATTCAATATACTCAGTACATAGTCATCAATTTTCCAAAGACACTTCTTCTTTTAGCTCACGATATCGCTAATGCATTTTATTCGGTTTCGTGTTTTTGTAACTGGATACTTTCATCAAACAGAGTTCACCCATCTTTATAATGGAAAAGAGTCTCTTTAATCAGTGTACTTTCTCTGTTGGGACTTTCTTTGTCGAAAATATCTACAATTTTAAAATATTCAATAACATCACCCTAATATTATATATTTTTTAAATAATTTTATTTACTAAGCTATCGATTGTTAAGATCATATAATCACATTGGACTTAAATTGGTCAATAACATTTAAACGTTTATAAATAAAAAAAATTAAACAGTCAGTTTTACTGTTAATGATCTTAACTAACTGTAACCCAAGTTGTTATCTTTTTAAGAAGCTTATTTGTAAACATATAATGTGAAATGTAATTTTTATTTTATTAATGACATAATACAATATAGAAACACTAATAGTTCAAGTTAAAAAAATATTTATGATCTGCTTGAAAACTTTGTTGAATTGTACGCATTGAATTTTAAGTAAAAATGTTTGGTGTTTTAATAATTATTTTTTCAATTTAATACAATCTAGTATTTATTTAAGTCTATAGAACTAATCATTTTTTCTTACCCATGTTTTAGTTTTTTTACATTTTACCGAATATTTATTAATGATTTTGATTAATTTTAGCCCAAGTGTGAAAAAGAATGTATAATTTAATATTGACATGGTCAAATTATTATAAAAGCTATTTGCTCCAAAATATTTATTCACTTAATGATATATTACAATAAAGAGCACTATCTTATATTTCAAGTTAAAAAATATTTTATTTTAATGAGATAAATATTATTTTATTGCCATAAAAATATATTATTTTACAGCATATTTATTAATGATTAATTAATAATATTTAATAATTTTCTTCATTTCAAATATAGGTGGACTTGAATTAATTGATATAGATTAAAAAATATATTAATTTTTAATTCATGACATCCACTACTGCGTACTTGACAGAAACAGCTGATGCTCAAGCTCGATTCCCAAACCACTAAAGATTTTTTTTTTTTTTTTATGTTTGATTCCCCCCTAAAATATTATCAGTTAGTTCAAGTAAACCCTGTATAATATAATTATGGTGAGTGTATTTTTTTTTCACTATTTGAAAACTGTCCATTTGTGTTACTTAACCACAGATTTAATATGCGTTATATAAATTTAAGTAATTTCATCATAGATATAAACATAAGATATCGCATGAGTGGCTAAATGCGTTTAGTTCAAGTGGATCAAGTGGCCAAAAACATGAGTTACCTGGCAAACATTATACTGTAAACATCTCTCTTCATATCTTCAGTTATATTTCACAGTAAAATGGGTAAATGCATTGTTACTACATGTCATATGGACTCAAACATACACTCAAATACATCTAGGCTCACTTTTTACCAAACACTACTACTTTAACATATTTAAAATATTATTAAGTATTGTCACAACCACTCTCAGGGGTCACTAGAAACGTTTTGAGTGAGGGAGACACACTTATGCCTTTATCGAATAGGGGAGAAGAGTGCAACAATACGGGTTTACACGAATTATTTATATTTTGTATAATTTATTGTTTGACAAATAAGCAATCATTCTAATGAATAGATTTTTTAATTAAATATCATACAGCTTAATAAATTTCCCTGGATATCAAACAACCACTAAAAGCAATGTAGACAATCGAGTATATGTTTATGGTTGTCAATATTGTGTCGGTATAACGTGGCTTATAAATGTGACAATATGTTGTATTTACAATGTGATACAATACAAATAACTATGGGTCAAATAGTGAGTGTTACAAGCCATTAATGCCAAGTAACGACTATGAACACATCGTAAAGTCATCGTTGCTCCTTCATCGATACGTTATTTCAAACACGTTCACCAAACTTTGCGGAATTTTAACCTAAACACTCTTTAAAAAACGTGACGGTTTTGTCGACAGAGGAATTTCTAAGGCGGTCATTGCAGACAAAGCGACACGGATCGGGAATTTCCTAAGAGGGAACACGATTCTTGCTTCAATGACGACCTTTATTATATAAAGAAGACCCGAGTAAATCTAGAAATCCCTCATTAAAATAGTGGCAAATATTAAAATGATTTTTTTTTAATTTAACCTATGAAAAGAAATATTTAAGTATCAATTTATCTAATGAATGTGTATATAAATACATAATTGTACAATTAGTGTAAGAAATTATCCTTAACCGGGATATATTATACATAATTATATTATATACAATAAGGAAAAAAATCGATAGAGAATAATGTTTAATATAAGTGTCGCAGCGGACCGTGCCAACCCTGAATTGAAGTAGTCCAATACGTTATTGTTAAAACCTTTAAACCATAAACCTTTTAACAAAATAATACAGTAGAACCTTGATATGTGTTATATTTAATAATACGAAAACAAAATTGTTTGATATACGACCTTCGCTTGGAATGAAAAGAGCGTCATGTAATTTTTCCTATATTTATTTTTTAAATGAATTACCTACAAGATTAAATTCTTATATTGAGATACTAATGTAGATTATAATTTAAGGGCTAGATGGAATAAAGGCGGATAACGGGATACGCCCTTTTTCCGTATAACATAAAAATGCCAGACAACGGGATGTATAAATATCAATATGGCGGACCAAGTAGATGAGTCTGACTGATACAATTAGTGTTGCCTCTGTCAAACTAACCTACTTGTTTCGACATCTTGATATTTATCATCGACCTTCTAATATTGGTGGTGTCGGATACGCCCTTTTTCCGTAAAATTATTTTTTGTAAATAAACTCAAAATTCTCTATCGATATGTTAATCTGTGATAAAAGATATAATATTTTACTTAAAATGACAATTTTAGTATGCGCCCTTATTCCATCCAACCCCTGAATTATTAATTTTCTATTCGCTAATTTATAATATACTACGTGTCAAAAATATGAAGGCCTTAAATCGTGTTATAAGCAAAAATAATTGCTCTTAAGATACCATAAATAATATTAATTGTATTGCTAAGTAAATCAAATAGAGATAAATGGCAGAAAACTCTCCACCAAACTCAATCTCTCTTTTAATTAAAAACATTTCAAGAAGTCTCTTTGATTTTATTTCTAAACTGTACAAAGCAATCGGAAATTATTTAAAAAAATATATAATGTTGACACTTTGGTATTGTTTTGTTTGGTTGGTTTGCTGAAAAGTATCACGTGGCGCTTTCTAAGCAATTTCAGCAAAAGCCAAACGTTAACTTTTCAGCTGTCAGCTATTCACACTTTACGACTTCAACACTCTGTTTAATATTTATTCAAATCATAAATATATCATCCATTTTCCATATAATCGCATTTAACTGATTTTTTACCCATATTTTTGCTTCTCGCTTACTCAAAAGTGACCACAAGTTCAGAAAAACGAAGCAACGCAACAAAATTCACTATCGTACATTAATAACTATTCGAAAAATAAACAGTGTGGTTTTACAAAATAATATTTTTAATTTATCAAATAATACATACTTAATATTTAGTGTATCGTTTAAGCTATAACCATTTTTATTTTGGATTAAGATGACATTATTTCAGCTGATTATTATTAAATTAAATAAATATGGTTGCCACTAGCTATGGAATTGTTTTTTATATTTAGAATAAAGGCTAAAAATATATTTTAGTTATTTTTTTAAAAGACCTACCCTTCTTGATCAAAAGTCCATCTAATAATGCTTATTTTTCAAACGAAATATAAAAAATGTGATTAAGATATACAACATATAATATACGTCATTTTATTTTCAAGTAAGCATAGGCCATATATAAAATAATAAAATTATGACATAGGCATCTTATTATAACTAAAAAAGTGCTGCCACTTACAGGTGACTCATTTAGGCGAGTGTCTTAAAATTATATAGTTGTGGTTAAAAATATGTTTAAATGTCTGATGGATTAATAAATTAAATATTATTTTGCTATGAATATAATAGTCAATAGGGGTAAATAGGGTTACCCATTTTGCATTAATTCGACTAATTTTCATAGATATAGCTTTCAATTTTCACATGTAAAGTTTAAGTGAACTTGTTGTCATAAACCATAGACTTAAAAATGCAGTGTGGCTCATTTACCCCAATTTATTCTTTAATATACCTAACTTTATTTTGTACACTTTATAAATAAATATGAATTTTGAAAATATTAATAACATTTCTCATTATTCTAGCTTATTTTCATAGATATGGCTATCAATTTTCACCTGTAAGGTTTAAGTCAACTTTTTGACATAAACTTTAAAAAGATCTATGTGGATCATTTACCCCCATTTGCTAATTTATGCCTTATCATATTTTGTATAATTTACTTCTTGCTTGAATACATATTTTTATCGCATGAGTGGCTAAATGCGTGTTTAGTTCAAGTGGATCAAGTGGCCAAAAACATGAGTTACCTGTCAAACATTATACTGTAAACATCTCTCTTCATATCTACAGTTATATTTCACAGTAAAATGGGTAAATGCATTGTTACTACATGTCATATGGACTCAAACATACACTCAAAAACGTCTAGCCTCACTTTTTACCAAACTCTACTTCTTTAACATGTTTCAAATATTATTAAGTATTATCACAACCACTCTCAGTGGTCACTAGAAATGTGTTGAGTGAGGGATACACACTTATGCCTTTATCGAATAGGGGAGAAGAGCGCAATAATACACGGTTTATTTATATGCAATGCGATATCTATGATATAAGGTAAAATTCCCAACGTAATTTTAATTGTTCCACTTAATAAAATAGTGAATGTTTGTAAGTGGGTCGGTTATAATAACATAGGGGAACACTTGTACAATTAAACTAGTCCACGAAGTATCGAAGTGCATTATTTATAGGAAAGTAAGCGTAAGATGTACAGGATGATCTATCAAATATAATAAATATCTGGGTCGGATCTCAATTTCGTTCAGTGGTCTAGAATTTGGTATGAAATGAGAACGAGCTGTGCAAAATGTTAGTAGGAAATAATAATATATACTAGTAAGTGCACGTGTGTAATGTTTTCATAACATACTTTCAGCACAAGCTTCTACACTAAATATATCCCAGAGGCCAGCTTATTATTTATTCCACTAGAAAGCTTCTTCGACTAGGTACTGCGTCTATGGGGATTACATTTTAAAGCTTGCTGTTATGTACATTAACGATCATTATACCGAATCCACCAGGAGATGTGCCAAGCTCAAACGAATATTATACAAATTTATTATTAATGCAATCGAGTGTTATACTACTGCCTCTCTACCTGGATAGAAACGATAGATCGTGGTATAATACTACTATATTTGTTTGACTTTGACACATCTCTGTATCTGCCCCAATACCATACAAAAAATAAACAAAAACACGTTAGGCTTTTATTATTAGAATATATTATTTTTTCACAATTTTCAAAGCAGAAGTAAGTAAATATTAGTTTTATAAAATAGACGAAAAAATATTAAAATTATACAAATTGTGCCTTTGATTGTCGATATACTTTTATTTGTATAATCAAGAAAATCAGAGTAAATTTTGATCGAATTTCCAGTCACAATAAAAGAGAGATATTTTTGTGTCAAACCCATTATCACTATTTTAATCGTTATAAATTTTCATGCGAACAAAATGGAAAATTCACTACTTGTTTTTAATGTATGTAGAAGACAATTAATTATTTTCAGATAGACTCAACTTAATATATATATATATATATATATATACAAAATATAGTCAAACTGAATATTGCAGTTACAAATAATGAATTTCAAATCGAAAATATTCCATGTCATAAATTTTCGTTTGAAGCGTTTCATTATTATTATTTAATTTAAAGTATAAACATCTAATATCGATTTTGTTTATTTATTGTTTTTTCCTCAATGTCTTCAGTCAATATATAAGATAATTAATATGATAATATTTTTTGGGGATAATTTTTTTAACTTGTTTCTGGCGGTTAAATGATTTATGTCTTAGAGGTTTTTATCTACGTATTCGAATCGCTCATTATCAAAAGGAAACTTTCATTAAGGCCCAAACTTCTCCTTCCTGTCAAATCAGTGGCGTAGCAAGGGGGATTCTAGGGGTGCAGTTACCCTGGGGGGTACAAATGTGGGGGCGGCAAGGAGCAGCTCATCTAATTGACTTTTTGAATGAAATTTTCTTACCAACCCACGCTACGCCACTGTGTTGAATATGAGTGTGAAGTTAGGCAGCTTTAAATCGTAATATTTAATCTAAATTGTGTACATTTCAACGAAAAATAATGTAATTGTGTAGAGAACTTCCTTCGATACATAATAATACATTCAAGTTTTAATTAATCCCCGTCTTCTCCTCCGGTTGTAAAGTTTCCCTTTACACTTCATTACAAATTCATAATTTTATCGATCGAACTCGCATCTGTAATTGTTGATACACTTTGTATGAAATACATTCCAACGAATCGAAGTATTTCGATACAAATTTTGCTTGTATTGTAAATTTGGACGCCATGTGTCTAATTGTGGTTCAAAGTGTTACAAAGAGCAGCTTGTACAACACGTGTTTAAGTGCTGAGCTTTATTAACTAACAACCTGTTATCGATATTAATATTCAATACACTGAGATGGGTAAAAGGTGAATATAAACATAATACTACAATTTTTCTTTCTTCATTTAAAATAAAATGCATATCCCGCATACTTAGTACATAGTTGATCAGCACGTAGCTAAGTTTGTTATTATAAACCTCTTTTCTGAAAAGAGTGGACGAAGGGGATGAAAGAAGTAGACAACTTGATTGATTACCCACTGAATCACGAGAATAAAGTCTCCACTTCACCACAGTTTTGTATACCTAACTCTAAATAAACTCTTCTATATTGATATTAGAAATAGTAAAATAATAATATTGAGTAAATTGCCTGCTAAAATTCCATTAACTAGTATAGAATCCAAATATTTCTGTGCCGCACAAACAAATTAAATTAGAATTTCTTTCAGTTAAAAAATATTTTGTTTTTCTTGTATGTATGAATATTGTCAATTTGTCAATCAAAACCAAAGGTTATTTTTATTACATATTATGTATGTAAGTTTTTCTCAACATTTAATTATAACATGAAATACTTTTATTGTTGGGCTTTAATTTAAAAAACCCATTTATTTATATGATTAATGTAAAAATTGAAGGAAAGCAAAACCGTTTTTGTTATAAGAATTCATATATATTTAATTACTTTCAGTTAAAAAATATTATAATTTTTTGTTTGAAAATTGTCAATTTGTAGATACTCTACTTAGTTAATAACCCATAAAAATAATATTTGTGACTAAAAGATGATATTTTATCTACAAACATTAAAACAGGAAAATTGCATTTATTTGCTTTCTATAACAATAATACATAATAAGAATTGAAAATTAGCCAAACCGTTAATAAACCGTAATAATAATCCATATATAAGATATAAATTCACGATGATTGAAAGTCTACCTTTAAGTAAATTCAGTTATTCTCTAAATAAAAAAAGAGTCATTGGTTTTTTTATCATTGATAATTTACCCACAAAGACGCATTCTAGTAGCTATAAAATAAAAATATTTCTTGGAATTACTTTGTAGAACGTTTCATTTTCTATATTTTTCTCCTGCATTATTATATTATTGTGTAGTTCATATTTCAATCAGTATTTGCATGCCAAAGTATTTGCAGCCAAACCTATAAACATGTTTGGAACAAAATATTCAATAATATTATGTAAATTGCCCTAAAGAAACACTAATATTCTATTTGAAAATATTTATTTTCTATCTGTATTAAAATTATCTATTTGTAGTTATTTTATTTAGTTAATAACCCATCAAAATATAAATGCATTTATTTAACTTTAGACGTGATATTTGGTATACAAATATTAGAAACAAAGGGTTGGTTTATAATAATAATATATAATATTATGTATCATAATAATGAGGAGAAGCATACATTAATCATAATTTTAATAAAATTTTGCATCAAACTGACTAGTTTTCATATATATAGCTAACAATTTTCAACCCTAAGGTTTAAGTGAATTTTCGACATAAACCATAGACTTAACCAATTTTTTTTTTGCTATTTTATACGTAACCTCATTTTGTTAACTTAATAAATAAACATCAAATTTTGAAATATATGTATGTATGCTTTTCACCACATTTAATTATAATTAATTATGTAAAATCTTCCAATTTCATCTTAGTAATTATTGTAACAGCCAAATAAGATAAATTTTAAATTTAACCTTAACGTTGTAAATATTAATTTTGAAAACGGAACCTAATCTTGAATAATTACAACGCACAAAGCAATTAAGGTGACTGCGGTCACCTGTCTAACTATTATAGTCAGTGTTAAACAACCCTTAGCTAAGATAAATTAATTTTCAGCTACTCATATTTACGTATTTCAATTCTTGGTATATTTCTTTAACGGGGGTCAAAATAAAATGTATTGTTCGTTGGAAAAGCGGTCATCCATTGTCTACCCTTATATAAAATGCACGGTCTGTTTTAGTATTTCGAGGCCTTTATTAGGGAGGAAAAAAGTTGTTTCATCCTGTTTCTTCTGCGGAATATTTATCCACAAAGGCAGCATTCAAAGTTTACATCCTTTTGTGGTGAAAACTATGAATATTTTTAACTGTGTCCGATGTCAGTTTATCAATTAATAAAATCCCAAACAGAATATTGATGTACGATTCCATGAAAGTGATCAGCTGTGGTTTCATGTGAAAGGTTCATTCGACCCACAACAAATCAGGTCAAACCTGAGTACATCCACCTTTATGCATACAACCTGCAATAACTCACTGAAAATCAATAAAAAAAAATCGTTTTACATCATACAATATCCCCAAGCTATCTATCCGTGGCCAATAATTAAAGAGAATTACAAACCAATGGGTTGATAATACATAAACGTATCTACAAATTGCCTGTTTACAAGGAAACAAATATATCGGTTTGCCTTTGATCGGTTATTACGACTATCCTAAAAAATAGATGGTAATTATTTAAACTAGATAATTTTCTCATGGAGAAGTACAAACACCGTAGTCATGGTTTGGAATTTTGTTGTTATATGAATTTATATTATTAGAATCCCAAACGATCGTCTGAATATAATTAATCTGATTTCCTGGAGTATAAAGAGAATACTGAGACTTATTGGTCACTATTTATAGGTGTAATAAATACATAATAACATCTAGTAAAAGCCCAGTGTTTTTGTATAATAATTTTCTGGTCATTTTTAATGATAATTTAAGCTAACCAGTAAATAATAAATATGTAGTTCGTGGCTATAAATACTGTGGTCATGTTTTCAAAACCCGGTTAAGTCAAAAAATTTGATCGGTTATTACGACCGGGAAGATCGGGAATAATATTAATAAAATCTCGATCAATCCTCTTGATCCAGGTATACTCTTATATTTAAGGTAAATACTGATTATTAAGTCGGTGACCTGTGTAACTAGTAATAGTTAAGATCACCGACAAATAAAAATTGGTTAACACGTTGTTGTGTTCAAAAAATCTTCTCAAAAAGCCCCTCTTTTAGTATATCTTTTAATATATAAATGAATAAACAAATAAATATATACCAATTTCAAAATTAAAAATAATCCAATATATTATTTATAAGAATTTTAATTTGCCTTTCTAATAATCCCATATAAAATACAACAGCTCAACTTTTCTTTTAAGATAAATTCAATTAAAAATAAACTGACCCTTTTTCATATTGTTAAAAAATAACCTTAATTATTGAGCAAATCAATCGCATTCACTGAATTGCACAAATTTATTACTTGTCCCATATAAACTATTACATAATTTTAATATTAAATTGTACTATTAACTTAAATTGTACAAATATCATTTCAATTAATTTTTTTTATAAAAATGATGATGAAAACAGGTTTTCAATTGCTCACATTCGTAGAGCACTGCGCGGCTAATATTTTTATTATATTGCTTTATTATTCGGTAAAATGTATTATTATATTTGAAATATCTGATATTAACAGAAAAATCTTAAAACATAATAATATTAATAAAATAAAATTACTATTTCTAAAATTTGCATTGAACTTTATAGTTTGTCCCATGAATATAATAATTGATGTATGATAAGTGTAGATGTATATCATATATGTTTTATTTATATATTATAAAGGTAATTGTTGCAGTGCTCTAATACGTCAAAGCACTTCATTACGCTCACCTGGACTAGGTCTGGTTATTACTAAAATAAAAAATATTTTTTTTAAATAAATTTAATGTTAAGGTTGGATAATATAATAACTGAACGGATGCTTGTTAAAGCGGCGGATTTCAGATTGGATAGTTTAGCTTCCTGATTGGATATTGACTATTTTGAATTACGATACGAACATCAATTTTTATCATTATCTGATCTTATTAGAAATTCGATCTGTTTTTAATTCAAAAAGAAGGTCGATATATAAAAAAAGAGCTACAATATTGCTTAAAAGGTCTGACTCGATTGATCGGATATCGAACCTGGACATATCGGCTTCTATCACACTCTAATGCTATTTGCCTTCATTCCATCTTTTCTTACCGATAAATATAGAAAGGTGGGTGAAAAAACAATGAGATTTCTCATCTCTCAGACACTCAGAGGGTTACTTTGACAAATGACAACGAGCAAACCTTATCAGACAATCCCTGACAAAGACATTTCTATAAATTTGCCAACCAAAATTCATATAAGAAAATATGACCGCCATATTAAAAAAATATATCGCTTTATTCAATATGTGACTTCTTTGAAAAACAAGACGTTTCAATATGTTATAATTAATAATAACACCTTTAATGAATGTGGCTTTTGAGAAAAGGGCATATCTTAAATTTTTCACATATCAATTGTGAATTAAAAAGGACACAATTTCTATTTTAATATAACCAGATAAATTTTGTTGCCAACGACACCCGAGAATAATCCATCTATTTATTTTATCCTATAAGTAAATTTTATAAACATTTTCCTCATTTTTTTTGTTTTTAGAGAGGTGCCATTTTGAAAATTATATATTCAATTAATCGGTAATGAATTAATTAAACATACGTATGGGACATTATTTATACAATTAGTCCTTTAATTGAAATATTTATATGTGTTAGTGAAATTTTTAATCCACCAAATAGATTTTATAAACAGTTAAGTGATTTTTTTTAGTTTTTAAAGATATGCCATTTTGAAAATTACCTATTCAATTAATCGGTATTGAATTGATTAAATTTACGCATTGAGACATTATTTATAAAATTGTTAGTTTAATCAAAATATTTGTTTAAGCGCCCGTAAAGGTTTTTTTATTAAAAAATATACAAATAATATTAAAAGATTGATTTTTTCCCGTTAATTATATTTTAATTTATATAATACCAAAGTAGCTGGAATAAAATTTATAATAATACGTATTCAATCACATTTCCAATTAAACGTAATAATTAATAAAAATATATATAAAATCAAATTAGTTGTATCTTAATGTAATACAGTAAGAAACTGAAGAAAATGTCTATAAATTTAAATATTACTCTTTATTTATTATGTTTGCAGAGTGAATGCCACAATTTGGCACCGGCCTTTATTGGTAGTATATTATTAATATCATTGTTTTGAGGTTTTTTTATCAATCACAGCCGTTTGCGGTAGGTTAATTCATCTTTGTAAATGTCTAAAGCTTGGTATATGCTCTACAAACATAAGGCAAAAAATTGTGATTCGTGTTTACAAATTAAAATGTATATTTTTAATAAGCTTTTCGATTCTTTCCGAAGAGACTCATTCGATGGTGTATTATAATGGTGATTTTTTTTTAAAAACGGCGCTTTTGTGAAAGAATTCAATTGGGTATGGTGAAAAAATAGCGAGAGGGTATTATAAATCAGTCAGATGTTCCTTTCAGCGATGCTCTGGTCTGTTTCACTCGATGATTTATAGTCACCATCTTGGACTTTTATTACGTCCAGACCTTCTGTCTTTACACCCACATTATTTCGCTTCTTTTACACAATACATGCCTAAGCGAAACTATCGACTGATACAATCTGGCACAAAAAAAAAATAACTCATGAATATACGTGGTAAACAAGAAACTTTACTCATTTAGATCGCGGCCCATCTTGGAAACTTTCTATTATTTAGTGTGTCCGTGGATATTTTTTGATTAAACCATCGAATTCATATCCCACGGCTGCCAACCTGGATAACACATTATATATATATATATATATTAATGTATATATATATATAAATATATAATTAATTAATTATATATAATATATATTAATAATATATATACATTCGAGTAAAATATTTATAAATAAAATAGTTTATTTACAAAGGCATTTTACGTAAAGGGGGCTTATCCAACATCACCTATATTAAAAGGCCGGACAAGTGGATGATAAATATTAAGATATAACTTATAACCCGATTTAAAGCCTCCATATTTTTCACACGCTGTATATTATAAATTAGTGAAAAGAAAATTGTAATTCTCAAGACGTTCTTTTATAACAGATCTGAAAATCTCGATACACAATTTTGTAGTCAGTCATTTTATGGGAAAATGGTGTATCCAACATCACTTATATTAGAACCAAGATGGCGGAACAAGCAGATGAGTTTGACAGAGGCAACACTAATTGTCTCATTCAGACTCGTCTGCTTTGTCTGTCATATTGATATTTATACATGCAGTTCTCTAGCATTCTTATCTTATACGGAAAAAAGGCGTTTCTCGTTATCTGCCTTTATTCCATCCATCCTTTAAGTTATAATATGACTACTCTTTACCTTAATATAAGATTTTAACCTTGAAGGCTAATCAAATGCATTTAAAAAATATGTATATATAGGAAAAATCACATGCATAATTTTCGAAAATATACCCTTTATTTTAGCATTTTTTTGTTTAATACAGTTTTAAATCTGGGGTTAATTATTATTATAATTAAATAATATTTATTGACCATCATCAACGACAAAAAAAAATATATAATAGCTTGACTTTTTAATCGTTAAGAATATTTTAAGGTTATCGCAAAAATATTTATAATTATTTAAAAAAAAAACATAATTTTAGTCGTCTGTAACTGGCAACAATATTTCTTACCGCTAATACCAATAAACCGATGTAATATTATATTAAACTGAAACAAAAATAGTTGTATCTTAAGTGATATCCAATCTGTGTAATGATTCAATTATTTTTAAATAAAAATCGAAATAATAATAAGGAAAAAAAAAATAATATATTATTTTTGGAATACCCTAAATCCCCTGTAAGTACCATCAAAAAGTTGACATCCCTTTATGGTATAAAAGTTTAAAGGTCCCAGTTTTACTCATCATTAACACTAAATATATTTTTAAAAAAATCTATTGAAAAAAATCCCATTTATTAAAACCCCTCATAATTAAAGTCTTAGTACGTTTACAAAACTTTAAATTTGTACAATTGTACCCAAGTTCCATAAAAGTATGTACATATTAAAATGATTTTCCCGTCACTTTTTGAACCCCGAATGAAATCAAGTGTGTGGTATTTTATTCATCAATATTGAGGGGAAAAACGTGTCAAATTGTTCATCCAAAAAGTCCCTTAGAAACTTAAGTATTTGACGTCGTCGATAATAACAATAAAAAATGGACAGTGTTATTCATCTGAAGCTATTTCAAAGACCTCGAGATAATCTTGGAGGTTTGGCGGTGAAAGAAAATAAGATAGATGACGTCAAAAAAATTGAGAGGAGAAATCGCTCTTCCTTTTTAATTTCAGCTTTGTAAAAGAGCCTCTTCATCGTCCTAAACTTTCCACCCTTACAACGCTTATTATTATTTCTCGCTCAATTAATTTTTTGCCATGGGTTTTTTTGGGAGAAAGCCAATTTCGATTTTTTTTATTAATAATTTTATTCCCCATCTGTTTCAATCAATCGATGAATTAGAAGGTTTCTTGGAGGAAACTCCATAGATATAAGGAAAACTTTGAATCATTTTTATAATATAAAGGAAGTTTGATAAATCTATACTACAAGAGATTCTATCATAACGAGTATTAAATAAAAAATATACATTTAATAGAAATTAAACGTTTAATCATTAAAATAAGTTTCAATTATTCCACCGTATTTTTTCATCATTTCCTACACTTTCAAGATTTTTAATTATTTTCAGACTAATTTCTCCTTTCTTTTTAACATTAGATAAAATAAATAAATATGTTTTATCTATATTTGAAAATGAAACTAAATTATTTAATGGGTTTATTAACACAAAAAGTATCTACAAATTGTTATTTTTATATATTTGGGTGCGAACATATAAATTGCTACCGTTTCATTCAAATACTGATTAAAATATAAAACACACAATAATATCGTGTAGTAGAAAAATTTAGAAAATTATACATTCTACAAAGTAGATGTAAGAAATATTTATGTATTTTTACTCTATAGGCAAAAAAACTACTGCAATGCGTCTTTGTGGGTAAATTATCGCGTTTTTATTCATACCACCTAACGAATCTTCTGTATTTTAGGAATGTAAATTCAGTTATTCCTAAAATACAGATAATTAAAGGTAATTAATACATACCTTATAGATATATTGACAAAATTTTATGACAATTTATTAAATTTAATGAAATTGGGAAATCTTCCATGCGGAATAATAAACATACCCGTCGCGACGCGTCGTTCATATCTTGAGATTTCATAAATTTCCACTGTTTCATGCAAATATTGAATAAAATAAAAAATATACAATAATACAATGTAAAAGGAAAATGTAGTACATTAAACGTTTTATTAAGAACTTCCAAAAAATATGTGTGTATTTTTATGTTTTAGCCAAAAAAAGCTTCTACAATGCGTAAATTTGTGGGTAAATTAACGCATTTACTTAAATATAGATTTTAAATCATAAATCATATAGATGGATTATTATTATTACAAAAACGGTTTGGCTTTCTTTTGATTTACATATTATTAATTCCATATACAAATAAATGAATTTTTATTTCGGTGGATTATTAACTAGAAAACGTATCTACTAATTGACAATTTTACTAAAATATATATTTATTGTCAATGTCCATGTTAGCTTTTATTATAACTAGACTATGACATTATTATAAGTTTTCACATAATATATGTATTTATAATGAAGCTTCTGATAGAGATACAACTTGTATAAATAAATTTGAATATATTTCTATGATATTTATACTGAACTTACTTTGATTCTAATCAATTATTTCTTCAGAATGTTACAGCGAGCCCAAGAGACGGAATACATCAATGTGAATTGTGTGGATCCTTTGGGAAGAAGTGCACTTCTGATGGCCATCGACAATGAAAACTTGGAGATGGTTGAATTGCTGATTGAACACAAAGTCCAGACCAGAGATGCACTCCTTCACGCCATATCTGAGGAGTTTGTAGAAGCTGTAGAAGCACTCCTGGACCACGAAGAGACCAGGCATAAAATTGGAGAGCCTCACGTAAGATATCATTATTATATTATGGAGAACGAATATATATATATATATATATATATATATATATATATATATTACTGTCACTTGTCCATATTTCAACGAACATTACACTGTATTCATAGATATAAACATTAGATATCGCATCGCATATAAATTATTTGTGAAATTTTGTTTATCCCGTGTATTATTGCACTCTTCTCTCCTATTTGATAAAGGTATAAGTGTGTCTCCCTCACTCAACACATTTCTAGTCATCACTGAGAGTGGTTGTGAGAATACTTTGGCGATTAAAACGCAATAATATTTGAAACATGTTAAAGAAGTAGTGTTTGGTAAAAAGTGAGGCTAGATGTATTTGAGTGTATGTTTGAGTCCATATGACATGTAGTAACAATGCATTTACCCATTTTACTGTGAAATATAACTGAAGATATGAACAGAGATGTTTACAGTATAATGTTTGCCAGGTAACTGATATTTTTGACCACTTGATCCACTTGAAATAACCACGCATGTAGCCCTTTTAATATCTTATGTTTATATCTGTGACTGTATTTCACTTAATGGTAAAGTGCGACATTAAAAGTTGCACGATGTTTTCTAGGAAAAATAATGTCACTATGTCAACAATTTACATGGATCAAGACGATTGGTCGGGATTTTAGTAATATTATTCCCGATCTCTCTATTATTGACCGTCGTAATAACGTCGTCGTCGGTCAAATTTTCGGATAGGTTAGGTTGTAAAATGATCGATTTAATACATATATTTGTTTAGTAAACTATCTCATCTAAATTTGATATTATTTTATGTTACTTTAGTATTTATCTGCCCATATTCATACAATTAGCAACGAATTTCACCATATCTTCTAAATAGATAGCAGAATTATGGCATTTTTAGTTATAAACAAATAGTAAATTCCGTTTCTGTTTTCGCGTATCCGAAACGAAATTAAATTGTCTTTAAGCCGAATTGTTGTGCTTTCGAAATTGGTCTGATTAAATTATAGTAGCTTCCAATTAACCTGCTTGATGGTTCGGCCTTTGTGATAAAATAATACTTTTGCAAAATTAGCTCGGACTTTAAATAAATAACGACTGAATAATGAATGTTGTGAATTTTACATGATATATAATGAAAAATAATATTTTGAAACAATTCAGTAGAAGTAGAAAATTTAAACTCGCAAAAATTATCACATCAAATTATGAAAAACTTTTTTATGAAAATCAATCACTGTTTTATATAATATATTTTTAATTCAAAACATCCGACCGTGATTTGTTCGACATCAAAGTCTTGTTCTTTGTGAATACGGTCGACAAATCAAATTTTTATTTTATCGTCAAAGCTTTAGAAATTCTTCAAAGAATGGGTGTAAAAATGGGAGAGTCTGCTCAAATAATAAGAGAGGATAAATTTCGCCATTCTTGGGTGCTTAGAAATGCCCGAATCATATCTTTATTTATTTTATAAAAAATATTTTCGAAGAGCTTTCGATGTTTTTATTGTAAACCATACACGCGCGAAAAATGTATAAATTTGTATGGTTATTTTTTTTTTTTAAATATAAGGCGATTTTCTTACAATAAGGATATATTTTAACCTCTAGTCATAGTTATAGCGCAATTTATACTACTAGTAAAATGTTGTTTTTTAATGTTATGGTTCATATGATTAAAATCTAAACTAACTATACTCTTTATTTCTCATATTTGTAGAACAAATTTTAAGACTTCATACATGCTTAGAGGATACCATTTACCAATCACAGCCGTTTGCTTTAAAACTCGAAAAGTAAACTAAATTTCACCCTTATAAATTCTGCCTGAAAACCACTGAATTTTCACAATAATTAATGTAGAAATATATTTTTAAAAAATCACATTATCTTCTCGCATTTAAAATAGATATACTTTTGGAATTCGGTTACTTAATAATATAAAAATATAAATATTAACAATTCTTTAAATAATTGCGCTCAATCACTTTAAACATTTTGCACAAGTCAATGTACCTACGAAAAATATACTATTTTTTAAATGTCCATACCAAACTTTAGGGCATCAAGAAGAGAAGCTATTAGAAATGTTTTATAAATGACTGTTTGTTTTTATATTTAACTAAGTAATAAAAATAGTTATGGTATTGTTGTCGGACAGCTGCGGCCGTCATAGTCTATTTCGGTAATAATGTAAACTGTTAACTGGTACACAATAAACACACTATGTTTATTCATTTAGTATCTGACCATTCATTACTTCAATCAATGATTTGTGGAACTGGACCGATTCGAAAATAACCGAGACTATTTGCAAATAATCCCTAAAGACCCACAAGAAGGTGATAAAGTGGAGCGAAATACACTCTGTTAATTCGCATTGGTAGAATTAATTCCGCTATATTAGAAAACAATACTAAGCTTTTAATAAAATAAAATATGTTTATCTTAAGTTTAAAAATTCCTCTACAAAATCTTTCTTCAAAAAAATCCGCTTAGCTTGAAATGTTCAAATCAATTTGGTTCAATTGGGAAAATTTTTAATGTATATATGATAATAAAAAAACTTCTGCAATCTTATAAAATGCAGATTACATACGATAAAATGTAAATGAAGAAATTCACATTAAAGATATTTTATAGGTGAACATTTAATAAATAAAAATGTTTATTTTTTATTGAATTTTTCAACCCTTAATAAATATTTTCAATTTCGATTCGAATTAGTGACAGACATTTTAGCTAATAATATTTTTTTGATCAAAGAAAAAACAACTTATCAATAATATTTAAAAAAATATAACAGTAATAAAAAAACAATAGAAAAGAGTTGCATAATAATAAAAAAGAGCATCATGTGCATTTCTAGAGGGATATTATTTAAAAACTTAATGTCATAGAAAATAGTCACACAATAAAATAATTATTAAATAAAAATTAATTATTGATAAATCAAGGATGTTTCGATTCAGCTTAAAATCAAAATATTTCTTTGTTCTATAATACCAGTTCTATTGATTGATTTGGTAGAACTCTCATCTAATCATAGTTTATTACGCCATTTTATTTATTATGATGGTGTAATAATAGATAATTGTTTATTTCATTCGTCCCGTGTGTTGTCCAAACTCATTCCAGACACTTTGTTGTGTCCTCTAAACCTTCCCAGGGACACTCAATATTGATTCAGCAGACATTAAATACATGTTATATTGATATTGAACTCGAAATACTCATTGAGCAAGGTGTTGTGTAAATAGATTTTCGACTCGGACCATTATAACAATATATTTTTATTATATTTTCAGAGCTGGGAAGCTTTACCACCTGACACAGCCACCTTTACTCCTGATATAACTCCTCTCATCTTGGCAGCTCATCGTGACAACTACGAAATTATAAAGATCCTTCTTGACAGAGGAGCCACCTTGCCCATGCCCCATGATGTCAGGTGAATAAGTGTATTATTTATATTCATTTTCAATCTAAATTATGAGCAATTACTCAAAATCACAAACTTGAAACCGACC
This sequence comes from Agraylea sexmaculata, assembly GCA_022606485.1. Lineage (NCBI taxonomy): Eukaryota > Metazoa > Arthropoda > Insecta > Trichoptera > Hydroptilidae > Agraylea > Agraylea sexmaculata. The sequence goes on from JAGTTH010002293.1 coordinate 192,473, forward strand.
TACTCAATGAGTTTACATACATATATAGATAAATAAATAAATAAATACCGTGACGCCTTCCCTATTGACGGGTGTCCCTTTATAAGGGGTTGGCCAGGCCACCTTGGCCTTTAAGGGAGAATATAGTAGAGATGGTTTCCCAGGCCACCACACAGCAATGAGTACTTAAGATCTAGTTTGCTAAGCTAGATCTACCAAGTGACTCCGGTGCCGTGAATCGAACCCGGGAGTCTTCACTCACGAATCCGTTACACTAACCACTGGGCCACAAGGCGGCTCTTATATACATATATAGAGATGTCAATAATACTTGTAAAGACGGCAATAAATGTGAGGCACCAGTAGGTTTCGTGTATGTGTATGTGTGTTTCTACCGCTTCGCCGTCTCGGTAATTCAAATTCTATTACGTGTACACAACATTTACATGTATGTAATTATTTATGCCTGAATGTGGCTTCTATAGATAAAAGTTCATTGAACGTACTACATTGCAAATAATTAGGGTTATGAACATCAAACTTTGAAATTTTGGGGGCGTATTCAATGTAATAGTGTGTTATTGAGTCGCGTGTGTACGAATGAACTAGAGCATGGTATATTGGTGTACACGCATATGCATCGCATGCACACACTCTCATTAAAGTATAAGGAATATTGAATGCGACCCTTAATTTCAATCTTAATAAATGTAGGATCAAATGTTCATAGTAAAAAATATATTTTTGAGATTTGCTTAAAAATGCTTTTTTGAAATGGAAAGATTAAATTATTATTTCTTTAACTTCTACAGTAAACTATAGAGATAAAGCATTTTCTATTAGGGCAAAAACAATCTACTTGTCAGAACAATGTATATGCGTATTAGAATTAAAAGAATTATTAGCGATTTATAACACTTTATGTGTAATATGCTATAGATTTTATATTTAATAACAAATTTTCAATACAATTTTGTTTTTTTTATTTTAAAAAAATGCCTCTCAAAATATATCCACATATGCCAATAATCCGACTGCTTCGGTCATTGAGGCTAAATTATGAGTGTGTATTGTTATATTTTAAGCAAAATTTAATTGTATATGTGTAAAAGATTTCATTGTTATTGTATTAATTATTAATGACATTTTAGATGTGGTTGTGATGAATGTGTGACATCACGTCAAGAAGATTCCCTCCGTCACTCTAGATCCCGGATCAACGCCTACCGTGCCTTGGCTAGTCCCAGCCTTATAGCTCTTTCTTCCAAGGATCCAATCCTAACTGCATTTGAGCTCTCTTGGGAACTAAGAAGATTGAGTTTCATGGAACATGAATTCAAGGTATACCTGAGTACAATTTAATTTAATAATCAATTTTTACTTTTTTACTTTTCTCTACATAGATTGAGTACCAGGAATTGAGAAAACAATGTCAGGAATTCGCCACCGCCTTATTGGATCACACTAGGAGTTCTCACGAACTAGAGATCCTTCTGAATCATGACCCAACAGGACCAGCTTTTGAACATGGTGAACGAATGCAGCTAAATAGATTAAAACTCGCTATAAAATTAAGACAGAAAAAGGTATAGCAATAAGATTTACTTGTAATTTTATTAAATAAATTGAATACCCATGATATTTCATCAATTGCATTTTAATTTGTTTTTAGTTTGTTGCCCATCCTAATGTACAACAACTACTAGCTTCTATATGGTATGAGGGACTCCCAGGTTTCCGTAGAATGAATATGCCTTTGCAAGCCCTGGAAATAGTTAGGATGGGAATGATGTTTCCACTCTTCTCAGCTTCATACATCTTAGCTCCTCATTCCACCCTCGGGAAAACATTGAGGAAGCCTTTTATTAAGTTTATATGCCACTCAGCCAGCTATTTTACATTCCTTTGTGAGTACATGTTGATTTCTTTATGTTAAATACAATGTTTATTATAATTTTAATATTTTTCTTCCAGTCATGCTAATTTTAGCTTCACAGCGTATTGAAACCGTTATCGGAAGTTGGATTTTGGGAGGAAGTGAACCAGTAGAAGAGAATAAAACCAAAAGGGGATCTGTACCGTCCATAGTTGAGTGGTTTATATTGGCCTGGGTTAGCGGTAGGAAATACATATTTATTTTTTCAAAACTAGTGTACAATAAATTCATATATTAATCACACTAACAATTCATCAGGTCTCATATGGAGTGAGGTTAAGCAGTTGTGGGATGTGGGTCTTGAGGAATATATTAATGATATGTGGAATGTCATTGACTTTGTTACAAATTCACTTTATGTAGCGACCATTGCTCTCAGAATAGTAGCATATTATCAAGTCAAAAAGGAGATATCCATGAATTTGAATACTGCAGAACTTCCTCGAGAAAGTTGGGACGCTTGGGATCCAATGCTGCTCTCGGAAGGTCTTTTTTCTGCAGCAAATATTTTCAGGTAACAAATTCATATCCACATTATGAAATTTCATTAAAATTGTACATCTTTTACAGTTCTCTTAAATTGGTGTATATATTTTCTGTAAATCCTCACTTGGGACCACTTCAAGTATCTCTCTCTAGGATGGTTATGGATATCATGAAGTTCTTTTTCTTATATGTGTTAGTTTTATTTGCATTTTCTTGTGGTGAGTTACATTTAATATTAACTGTTTATTAGCTCCCAAACATAATTTAAAATCTTTTAATCATTAAAGGTCTCAATCAATTGCTCTGGTATTATGCTGATCTGGAGAAAAAACAATGTGTTGAATATGCAGACCCTTCTAAAGGCAATGCCACACAGCAACAAGACACTAATGCCTGTATTGTGTGGAGGAGATTTGCAAAGTAATAAAAAATATATAATTAAAACAATCAAAAAATGGTTAATTAATTGCTTTATTTTTTTTAGCCTTTTTGAGACATCACAAACATTATTTTGGGCTGTATTTGGCTTGGTAGATTTGGAGTCGTTTGAACTGGCTGGTATCAAGATATTTACAAGATTTTGGGGCATGCTAATGTTTGGCACATATTCTGTGATTAACATAGTTGTGCTATTAAATCTACTCATTGCAATGATGAATCATTCCTATCAATTGATCTCTGTAAGTATTTAAATTATGTAGTTCGTCTGTATATGTTAAATTGCTTCTTGTTTTAGGAACGAGCTGATATAGAATGGAAGTTTGCTCGCAGTAAACTTTGGATAAGTTACTTTGAAGAAGGTGGTACTGTGCCGCCTCCATTCAATATAATTCCCACCCCAAAATCTCTTTGGTATGTCAGCCAATGGCTACAAAGAAAAATGTGTGGTCATTCTAGAGCCAAAAAAGAACATATGAGAACTATAAGAGTGAGTATCATTCTTTTAACCACACACTTTCTTTAAAAGTGTTATTCAATCGAACTGTAATTAAGATACTTTTTTTTTACACGTAACTTTATGAATGTTGTTTTACCTCAAGCGGAAAGCGAAACAAGCCAACGAAAGAGACTTCCGTTACCAGGTAAATGTATAAAGTGATTAATTGGTTTTTGTAAAAATTTGTAACATTATATTACATTTAATTTCAGAGCATAATGCGGAATTTGGTTAGACGATATGTCACAGTGCAACAAAGAAAAGCGGAATCTCAGGGAGTCACTGAAGATGATGTGAATGAAATAAAACAAGATATATCAGCTTTCCGTTGTGAGCTTGTGGAGATATTGAAGAATAGTGGAATGAACACTTCCACTGCAAGTGGAGCAGGCTCTGGTGAGTTTAACATATTATTTAAAATATAATTATATTAAGTTTTCTACGCTCTTAATTTAAGAAATAATATTTTCATATAAATATGTTTTAAGATATATACACACTTAAGATAAATATGTTTTAAGATATATTCCACAGTGAACTTGATTTAGACTTTTTTATACAACGTTATAAATTCCGATACAGAAATTTCTTTTACAGGTTCTGGGGGCAAGAAAAATCGCCAGAAAGAACGTCGTCTGATGAAAGGGTTTAACATAGCACCATCGAACAATATAACTTTACCACCGGTAGCCGAGTTTATAGCTTCATTACATCATCAGGTTTGTGAGGATTCCTGTGGCACTATGATGTTGTCCACCACAAGCTTAATGGCTGAAGCCAACGACAGCTTCCAACACTAACAACTAATGCAAACAACGGCTGCGAAAGCTTTTTCAGGCGTCATCACATCAACAATAATAACACCATCATAACAAACGCACAAAATCGACCAATTGACAAAACAAAAATAAAACATTTATTAATAAATCACCAGCAAGTAGTGTTGTAATAGATAACTATGTTGTTAAATATGTATTATCACATCAAATTGGAAAATACATTAAGCATAATGCCCATTCACAATTATTTTTATATTCTTTTTGTTTTTTGTGTGATGTATTTTTTAACACTGAATATTTCATGCAAGTAACATACTAAAAAGGTAAGATATTTTTAAATTCTTACAACAAATTAACTCTTAGCTTGGCTGCATTAAAAACAGTACTATGGGCACAATAAAATACTTTATTATAAGCTTTCAAAGAAAACTCACTGCAACTCAATATTGTGATTCCTAACAATAAATAATGGAGACAATATGTGAATATTTTATATGCTTTCATAAAGAGATACACATTATTTTTAATACTATCGTAAGTGTTGTTCAAATTTGTATAAAAACCAATTGGCAATTAAATATACATAAATTGTGTTAGTATACCAATTAAAATACCACATTCTTTCAATATATAATTTCCAATCAAACAGCATTCAGATCAAGGACATTCTCATGGACATGAAATGTTTGGATCAACACTGTCTGGAATATTTGGCGGAGGAAGCGTTAACAAACCGCCCCATGCTCTGAGGGCCGCATCACAAAGTTCCTTGAGTAGTGAAACAAATCCATATCATCGAGGCTTGACTCTGAATATGGCCAGGTGAATATGAAAAAAAATTGATTTTTTTCATCCCTTTTTTCATCTTTCAAGTTTTGTTTGTATTTTCTAAAATAGATTTTGTAGTTAAAAAATGTCTCGTCTCGCCATAGTAGTGATTTTGGCCATATTCATAGATAACAAAAATGGTTTATTGTGCTGCTTTCAGAAATGACATTTTTTAATATTAAAAATAATATTTTTAATAAATTCACTATAATTTACAATTTTTTAAATTATTCTACACAGATTACTCTATTGCATATATTATACAATATTCACATTGCAATTTCATTACTTAAATTTCTATGTTATAAATACTTATTCTTTAAAAAATACTAAAAAAAATTATCAACCCCAATAAATTTGTTATTTTAGTTGTGATAAGTACATCTTTATTAATGAAATTCTATGTGATTGTGTGCAATGTCAATTATTTAGATCCCTTTAGATATTTTGTATTTTTGCTTTTGTTAATATCAATCTAAATCAATTTTTTCTTGTTATTATTAAGTGATATGGTGCATGTTAGAATTACTTATTGTGTGTCGTTGAATTAGATTCCATGTTAAGAGGTCAACTTCACATAAACGTCGCTGGGGAACCTTGATCGAAGCAGCTAAAGTTGGAAGGGTGAGCCGTTTAATTGGTCGGAGCAGGTTTGTTCACTCCTCACTTTTTAGCACATTTCTATATCTATGTGTGAATTTGATCAGTATTTATCATAAACTTTAGAAACTAAAATTTTAATTCATATCTTAAATTGCCTGATTAAAAAGTCTAAAAAATAAGAAAGATATAAAATAAACTTGCCATGTTCTTTCAGATCAGAAGATTCAGTTTGCAATTCTCATTGCAGACAAAATTCTTCACATAGTCACTCAAACAGCCCACCGAGTGATAATACTGATTCGCCAAGTGATTCAAATAGAAGTCTAGAGAGACCTCACGCATCAAAATCTAAATATGATCATCAAGAGCCTCGGAGTCATTCTCATGGTAATTTAAATAAATTATATAGTTTCTATTGAAATTGAATTTTAATATACTATTTCCATTGAAGGTATCAGTGCATTGGTAGCATTGAAGAAGAAGCGTAAGAAATTTTCTGATTCACGTAACGCCAGCCCAGATCCTCCACCCACATCATCACAACAAAATAAAAAGGCACATACAAAACCATTCCATTATTTACATTTTGTCTGACTTTATACAATTTTTTATAGATTCTGAAGAGAGCATGTAGTGTACCGATAAGAGTGACAGATATAATACATAGAACAAGTTCCAAGCCACAGAGTCACGATATACCTGAATCAAGCAAACAAGGTACTAAATTTTACAAATGTATGTAAAAATATAAATACCAAACCTAAATTAAAAAATCACATGGAAAATTCCATATAATTTAAAATACTATTCATAGAATCAACTGGAATGACACCATCCACCACCGAAGAAAGCGTAAGTGGCACTAAATCTGTAGAAAATAAAAGGCAAACTATTGAAACAAAACCTTCTGGTAGTTCATTGGAACCATTGCTTACATCTTTAGATGAATCACCAAATAAGGTATTCTATTCCAAAATATAAAAATGGTTTTAATCTAAGAATCTATTACATGACATCCTCATATAAGCATTAATAGGTAATGAAAGAATGTTTTCAGGGGCAAAATAATGGAAAACTGATAGTGTTGCCTCGACTTCCTGGGATTATTCCACTAAGCGGTCACACACAGCCATCAGGTTGGTTGTAGTAGAAAAAATTCAAGACATGAAATTTTTATATAAATGTTTAATTTAAGGATATTATTGATAATGCAATTGTGTATCACTAAAATTACTGTATGCCTATCGATAAAATTAAGAAAAAATTTACCCACTTCAATATGAGTTCAAAATTAAAACATTATCGATAGTGACATTTTATAAGCATTTGTATTCAATTATGGTGTTCATATTGCAGGTGCATTTTAAGTATTATACAAACAATTTTACACACTGTACTTGAAAAATAATATCTACATTTAAATTATATCTAATACTCAAAAATCTAGTCCAATAATATATGTATTATTCATTTATATTATTATATTTCTGTTGTATAGTCTAACTTAAATGTATTGGGAAAGATATACGCTTTGTTTATCTAACGGTGAGTTATTCTCTCCCATTATCATATGTATTAAAATACATAGTGAATATTTCTTTTATAGAATAAAAAAATTAGTAGTTATGAAAAGCGGTGCTTTGAAAATAATTTCATTGTGTAGGAAAAATGTTCTCGAATATGTGAGAATAACTTATTGTAAGATAAGCAAATATTAGTAGCACATAAAATTATATATTTGAACTGTTTGGTATAATATTTAAATATTATTGAAGCACTTGTGAAGCTAAACTGTGTTGATAGGAGATTTATTGTAATTTTATAGTGGAAAACAAAACATAATTGTTCAAATTTCAGTATGGAAACTGTACTACTATTCTGACCAAGATAAAATCTTGTAGATGTGAACAAATATTGATGTTTATAACTAAACTCATCTAAAACCTATATAGGAATTAATTAATATTTAAAACAAAATTATTTGAAATAAAAAGATGTGTTAGTAAAAATTTACATAGATTGGTGTAAATGTCAAGTGACCTTTAAAACATATTAAAATTAAAAACTATTTTTGGTGATTATATAAAGAAAACCTCACATATAAAAAGATTAGAGATGTACTTACACAATATAAACAATAGAAATTTACATTTTTTAACTAACATTCAATACTCCCAAAGGAAGCTCAGAATTAATTTATTATTATGATTGTCGTTATTATTGTTAAGTACAAAATTCACCAAAACGAGACATAGATTCTGAAACTATTTTTATCACCGTATATTATTTGTGAAATAAAAACAAAGTAAGCCTAAGGCACTCTACACTGCTAAAGCTTTTAATTATAAGTCATCAATGTATACATTAATTTCCTTGGACAACGATGTTCCACATAGTCAATTGAAAAACTTATTTAACAGCATCATTTTTTCCGATTCATTTAGCATTTCTTGTTTACTATAAAATTACAGTCATAATTATGAAATAGTCATGTCCGGATCACAGGGAAACTGCATTATCAAACTCAATGAATATATTATTAAGTTACCACTGCTGCTTGAAAATGATTGTTTTTAATTACATAAGCCTCATAATTACTATTTGAATAAGCTTTGTGACATATCAATGTGATCTCGAATCATACATCTAGACGACCACAACAATATCCAATTGCAATAATACAGTTTACAAGATTACTATATACTTTTATAATATTAAACCATCCAAAGTTTGTAACACAAAAAAATTTTGACCTGATGGATGTAAGAAGTTCATTCAGCTTAAGATTTGTATACTATTTATTTATTTATTCCAAAAACAATCCTAAGCCGATATAGTAGATATTTATTAAATTATTTGATGGATGTATACACACTGTATATGTATCTCTAAAAGATGAACAATGTTTAATGCATATAATTTAATTGAATACATGTATAATATGTGTTAAATTGTTTTATTTAAATAAGCTGCCACATCCCTGTAGTTATAAAATTACCAATTAAATTAATTTCTAAAACTCAATACAGATACAGATCAGAATTTTGACCTGAGCTGGATTCGCAATTCCAAAGGTAATGTACAAAAAACATCTCCAGCATTTCAACCAAATATAAATATATTTTTTTATTCAGTTGTGATTTTCACTCTAATAAAAATTACTATTTTTAGTTCAGTTGTCATTTGAATCTTTATAGTTAATTTATAGGTTATATATTTAAAGGTTACAGGTAATTAATTTATAGGTACCAAACCTAAATAAAGTAATAAAAAACAAGTTTATAATTAAAAAAATATTGTCATCAAAATTTGCATTTATTCATAATAAATTAAAACATTTCCATTGTTTCAAAAGATTTTGATTTAGATTTGTGTATTTTTCCTTTAAATGTGTCGAGTTTTTTTCTCTTATAACTTTTCTTTTTATCTTTGAGAACCAATTTCCTCTTTGCCGCTTTATCAGGATTTTGTACTTTTTCTTGTAATATTTTCTGTAAGCAAATTATTTTTTATATAAATATGATATGCGAGTAATATTTATTGAGATTAGAAAGTTACCTGTTTACGTTCCTTCTTCTTGTTAGCTAATTTAGCTTGCAACTTCAATGCAATGTCATTATATACCATATCACCTAAATATTCTCGGATTTTATTGCACAAGTCATTAGAGAGAATTTTAACTTCTTCAAAAGCCGCATCCGTTCTATTGACTTCTCGATATATGCAAGGCATGAGTAATTTTGCAATTAATACTCGTTTACTCTCTTCCATTGCACACATTATATCATCGACTATACCAAATATGCTTTTTCTCTGTAATTGTATTAATTTATAAGTATCGTACATAATATATTTTATAATTTAATTGAAAAATACTGACAATTGTTGTGGAGCCTGGGGCTTTAGTCGCTTCTGCATTTAAGGCAGATCTTAACTTATTAACAACTGAAATTTCACTGAAAGTCTCAACTACCTCATCATTTTTATGAGGTAGCTGTCCACATATTTTGACCAAAGCCAACATATTTTTAGAAACCTAAAGATAAAAAAAATATATTAATAACTAATCAATATTGCATAATGAATATAATAAATACAAACCTCTTCAGCTAATTCAGATAACACTTCTCCGGGTATATACTGAGAGCATAGATCCAATATTAATGACTTAAGAGTATCTCTTGAATGGAAAGCTAATTCATCACAACCATCACAATTTAAGCAATCAGATAATTTTATTGGATCAACATGTTGTAAGAAGAAACCAATACACTTGGCCGCATTCGATCTGACTTTAATATTTGAATGAGATAGAAACATTTGGCACTGAATTGCTATTTCATGCACGTTTTTAGAATATTTAGCCTCTTTAAATATCACAGGATATGTTTCATATAGCACGTTGATTAGATTTAATGTGTTTATGAAAGAAATATCCTTGCTTTCCTCGTCGAATTCTTCATCTCGTAATTTAATAAAGCGACCAACATTTGAATGTAAGTATAATTTATCACAGAGTAACGGTAAAAGTTTTTCGATCCTCGTTTTGAACGTTTGATTTTCTATGGCTATGAAAGTTAAGAATAATTGTGATGCCAAAGCAGAATGTTTGGGCTAAAATCAAAGGTATTAATTATTTAATTGATCGAGTGTATGTAATATTTGTGGGATCAAAACTCACTTTATTATCTGTCAATAGAAGGGTGGTTATTTTACTAAGTTCATTTCTCTTCTCTAAACCGACATTTTTTAGTAAGTTCTCTAAGCAATTTGTCACTCCTGAAAGACATTCTGCGGAATCTTCATTTATCAGTCTCGCACCCAGTGCAAGAAGTATTACTTCAGCAAACTTACAAAGAATATCCTTAAATTATAAATTAAATCTTTGATGCACAAGATTTAGATGATACACCATAAATTAAAAATAAATTTCCACTAACCTTTGAAAATTTCTCAATAAACATTTGTAACATATTAATGGCAGACATGCGTCCGTGTTCAAAACAATATGTCAAATGAGTAATATAGAAATTCACATGATTGTCGAATTTATTTTCTAGAGGATAATTTATCACATATGAGAGAACAACTTGTCTCGTTTCATCTCTAAAAATTTGTATGAAAATATTTAATAAATATATTAACCTTAGTTATAAAATGTCAATATACCTGACTCTCGGGGATTCAGAAAGTATGCTAAGCTCCATCACTTTCCTCATTATTTGACCAATCTCAACCACTTTATATTTTGCAGCAACTATAGCTTTCAGCAATGCAAAAGCGGTACCTTGTCGATCAGAATCATGAATATCGTGTTCTGCATACAATAACAATGCTTTCATCTCATCAGAACTTAATGAATAATATTTAGCCTCACGGATAAGATTTGTAACGGCCTGTAATATTAAAGTTTAAATAATCATAATATTCATTAAAAAAATCTACTCAACACACTTACTTTAAAAGCATTGGCTACCAAATGATAATTATCATCCTTTTTACTTATACCAGAAGTAGCATACTTATGTAAAATATGAAATACAGTGCCTGAAATAGCTTTGATTTGTTCATTTAACGTTTTAAGATTAAATCGTTTCACCCAAAGAGAGTTTATGCATTTTAATCCTGCAGTTGCCACTTTAACTTGATTAGACTTCATACCGTCGTGAATATAAGGCACTAATTTGTCAACATGATCCAAATGCTCAGAAAGTTTTTCTTTTTGTAAAACGGCATGAAGTAAATTCAAGCCGAATTCAACAACAATATGCGTATTGGCTGATGAAGAACTTTGCCCACCGACTTTAATCTGTATGCCTTTTTTACGACGAGGATCGGGGGGAATAATAAAACAATCTGGTTTTAGCTTTTTCCACCGATCTTCTCTCTCATCTTCACTTTTACGTTTTTTGCCGGATGTTTTAAGTTTTTCAATACTATTTGTGAAAATTTCAAGTAAAAACTTAAGCAGAGTTTCAACGTCTAGATTTGTATTTTCAGCCAGCCCAAGAGATATATTTTGCAAGGCTAACTGCACTTTTGTCACAGTTCGTTTGGAATGTGAAGTTTCGGCTGTTTCTTTAAATGGTTTAATCAACTCTGAAATACTTTCCTTCTGTATGTTCTGAGCCAGAATTCTAAGAGTATAAAAACTCTTCATACTAGGTTTGGCTTCAGGAGTCTTGGCTCCTAACTTCACCACTTCTTTTTCCTCAGATGCTTTGCCAAACAAATCATTCAAACATATTTTTGATATTGTATACAAATGTTTGTCAATTTCTCCAGCCTTGAAGCTGTCTTTGAGCACAATAAGAATAGTGTGCACTGTTGAAATTAATATATGAATGTGCATTCCTCGACTCAACAATGAAGATAAATAAGTGAAAAGTGTTCCTAAATGACTAACACCTATGATTGTTATAATTTTTGATATAATATCTCTTGCACTTGCACGAACTCCAATCAGTGGTGATTTTAAGAAATAGCACACTTTTATGATAATGCTGAAATTTTATAAATATTGAGTTCCTATTTTGAATAATATGCATAATAAAATAAAAATAGTCACCTCTGAATGTTGTTGTTGAGCATCGGTTGTGGGAACTTTTGAAGAAGTTTAACTATTGCCAAAGCCATGGGTAATTTTAATTTATCTTCAGTTTCTCGTTTTTCAGAACCGTCTTTTTTAATTTTTTTATGTGACATTTCATATTCTGTCGCTTGTGAAGCAGTCCTGAGAAAAAACATTTTATTATTATTATTAGTCTAATTAACTTTAATTTAAAAAAATTCACAAACCAATTTAGCTGTCGTAATATTTGCGTAATTGTGGCTATGGCCCTCTTGGCGGTAGAAGGAGATAATGTTAAAGTTCTCAAGTATGGTATTACTTTAGCATCAGTTGGACAAACATCTTCAGTTACTATTTCATCCAAATTATCAATATTTACATCTTCAGTTATTTTGTCCCCATGTAAAATATTTTCTATTGCGTTTTCTGAATTATTATCAATACTAACATTAGCTTTGAATAAATCAAAATGGAAAGCATCCAGTATAGCAGAAACAAGTTTGACCAACTGCTTTTGATACTCTAATGCTGTTTGAAGTTTTATAACATAATATTTAAGAATTGCTTCATACTGATGCCAAGATAGGAAATGACAACAAGCAGCTATCACTTCAATGGCTGCATCTACCAAAGCATATTTGGGCATGAACTTCTCCGAGCATACATAGAATGAAGCTAGTGGAATAATAATTTGAGTGAGTGTCTTTTGGCTGGGTGCATCTGTGACTTCTTTAATATAACTTGTGAATTTTTGCAAGGATCTTATTTGCCTATGATACTGTAAATGTTTCAAATTTTCAAAGAAATCCACTTCCATATTCTGCTTATTGCACAAAGATGATAAATCTTTCAAAATTGGGTGTTTTTGAGGACATTCTCGACATAGAACTCCAAGTAAAGATATTGATTCTATTCGCAATGACTCATTGTTAGTTTTTAATCCATTGCGGATGAGATTTAAAGCGTTATCTTGAAGAATAAATTCAACATCGGCAGGATCATTCATGTATAATATTGATTGATGTAATATTTTATGTAAACATGCAGTGGCAGCATTTCTTAATGACATATCATTGCTATTTTGCATTGTAAAAAAACAATTATGAATCACAAATGCTTCTAATGTGACACTCAATTTCCTATTTTCAAATAGTGTGTATATTTGATTATATGCATTGAGACGTCTCTCAAAATCATAATGCTCAATCCATTTTTCATCCATTGCATTCATGTCAGCTACTATTGTTGCAATTCTCTGGCTTTCTTCATCATCTCCCATCACTTTTAGCATTTCGGATATGTTTTTCCTTAGTTTTGGGAGTGTGACTTTATGGAAAAGTGGTAGTAAAAGTTTAAGATATTGTGAGGTATTGGAACCCTTGCTTAGAAGACCGCTAAGGGCATTGATGGATGCTTCAAGAGTGTCTTCAGATCCTCCCTGACTGATACGATGGATCAAAATTGGCAGAGAAAAACTAAGTAACTTGTCTACAACATCCTGACTATCCACTAGCAAAGTAACTCGCGATAATACCACCAATTCTCTTTTTTGCAATTTGCTAGGATTTATTTTTTCCAATTTTAATTTCAAAATATCGACCAAATCTGATAAATATGGAACAAGTATTTTGCTACCATAATTTAATTGTTTATTCTTAATTACTGCAAGTGAATTGTTGAAATATTCAGACGGTATTGATATATCCTTTGCCTTTTCATCATCTTCTAAAGTGACCAACCTCTCTAATATTTGCATTGCCATTTCATTGACAGTACTGTGTAGATTTTCCACTTTCAGTAAACGTAATAAGCAAATCAGTCCATTTGTGTCTGTTTTTGTGGGAGGTGAAACATTCAGGAGACAAAAATAACGTGGCAATTGACTCCACATATTAAATAATTTCAAAAGTGGAGTAACATTTAATACACATTCAATGGGTAATTTCTCCATTAATGGCCAAACTAATGTTTCCATGACCATTAAAATATCATTCTCAAAATGCCAAGTATAATGTTCGAATTGTTCGAAAAAGCGAATAGAAGATTTTATGCATGCATTTCTAACACTTTTCAAACTACTAACATATCCAACATTGAGATCCGATTGCTTGATAATGGTGTTGATTATTTTCGCCAAACAAATAACAATTTTTAACAATTTCAACACTAATACTTCTTGGCCGGGCTTGATAAATTGTTCACGCATACTGTTAACTAGCTGAAGGGCACTCATCATTTTTTTAGGAGTTATATTCATAATATCGTCCATTGATTCACTGATTTTTTTATCCAATAATGAAATATCGATTTCAATATATGGAGCAAATCTTTTTAGCGCCATATAAATGAACGTAACTAATTCAGTCTCTTCACAGCCAGATAAAAACCTCATTACTAAAGATTTTCTCAGTTGGGTTCCTCCCTTTTTATCGATACCTATATTTGTAATCATTTTACTATAGGCTATTCTCAGAATTATTGGAAGCATTTCAGATCTATCATCCTGTCTTATTATAGTGCCATCAGATTGCAGATGAAATGTCCTCAATTCATCTTTAAACTTTTTCCCGTCTACAAGATTATAAAGATGATCTTTGTATGGAGCTATATGTTTATTTTTATACCTCATAAAACAATCTAGTGCAATTTTCTGAATGATGGGATTCTTGTGCATCAAATAATCCAAGTATATTTGCTTCAAACTATCTTCCATGTACATTGACTTTGGATTTTTTACATTGGTATAAACTTTAAAAAGAGCAGTGAAAGAATTATAAGTTTGTTTGCTGATAGATGATTTCACCAAACTTGTTTCAGTCATTGAATCATTGATTTCTTGTTCTTCGACTTCATTCTTATTTTCTTCTTCAACGATTGTGCTATCTTCAACTTCAAGATTAATATTATCGGGTTTATCAAATTCATTTTTCAAGAAATCCAAGAATAACGGTGTGACATCTCGATTTTTTGTTTCAAATATAGCCGGCGCTTGGTATAGAATTTCCCATAGATGAATTCTGTACAGGGAAAAATCAGGGCGGTCCTCTATATGATTATATTGCTCAAATGTGGATGTCAATGTATCAACATTTGTATAATAATTGCAATTTAATTTAGGTATGACAATATTTTCTTTGCAATTGAATGATGCATTTTTAAGACTCGGAAAGAAAACTTGCCAAAATTTTTGCATTTGCATATTTTCTGCATATCCCAAGATGAATGTTTGAAGTGGCTCCCACAATAGCTTGAAATTGATATGCAAAAAACCAAGTGCGAATTTTAATGCATATGTATCATGATTGGCTAGAGATAATTGATGCTGCATCGTGCCATGTGCCATTTTCAAAATATTAACAACTTGTTCTCTATAGTCAGTAATGGTTACTTTTAACGATTCAGTAGCATAACAAAGAGAGAAGATTTCAAACACCTCTTGTTTTTTCCCTTCATCACTAGAATTTGCAGTTGAATTTCCATCGTTATACTGCTTTATTTGATTTGCAACTAAACTCTCAAATAGACTGTATATATGCGTGGTCAAAAGTCTCACCTAAAAAATAAAAATAATGATTAATAAATACCATTTTAAAAACAAATATTAAAAATCTCAATACCTCATGATAAGGCGAAGCAATATTATCATATAAAACTGGACTAATATTTTCCAAAAGCGTTAAAGTCAAAGACCCTTCTCTTTGATACACGGTGCATAGAAGATCCACAATTTGCAAGGCACCAATAAATAGTGGTTGATTCAAAAATGGTTCCAAAGAACTTATCATGTCTTCAAGTTTACAATATCGTTCAAGAGTTTTCAAATCGACAGTGTGAATGGCAGATTCAAGAACTATTGCATAAATGAAAAGTATATTTTGTATATACAAGGCTTCTTCATCGTTTAAATTGTGTAAATCCATTTTGTGTTGTTCTAAAACTCGAAGGTTCAACTTAGATAATAAATTGCCTAAAGCCTTTTCAGCATCACTGTAATTGACTCTTCGTACGTGAGGTAAGCAGACCAGTGAACATACACATTTCTCTGGATTTTCAAGTATTTTGTTTAAATCTTCGTCTGTTTGGAACATCAGATTCTGCATCAAATATTTTATATGACTTTGCGATTTAGATTCAAAATCAATGGGATATTTAACCCACGAGTATATATTCATTCCGTTGAGACAAAGAGGTGATTTGATCAAACATATTTTACACAACACTCTCAAAGTATCGAAATCGAGTGACTCGATCCCATTAATAAATGTCGGAAGAACAACGACATCGAAGCTGGTTGACATGATAACATTTTCTACAAAGTACAAAACCAGTCTTTTATATGGCATGTGTAAAAATTTCTTTGCCAATGTTACAGCATTTTCATGTGGAAGATTTAAATTTTTACTCAAAAGTAGTAATATTCCAATGTGAGAATTGATTTCAAGAATATCTTCATCAACTTTACTGTCCAATAGGCTTAACGTTAATGAATATATGGATTGGTATTTAATAACAAACGATCCACTTTTATTTTCAATAGCTTGACCGATCACTTTTAACAGGCTTACAAGACCTGTCGAGTCTTCCATTGTAATAGCTTTGTTAACAGATGACATAATGGGGGACCAAAAGGTTTCACTATTTCCCGGATGTACGGTTTCCAGCATATCAGAAATAGTCTGTGTGATAATTTCAAAATAAACATTGTGATTTAATGTTGTATCGTGAAATGATTCAAATAAAAATGTCAAAAAGCCTTCGGCACAACTGTGAAATTTATTTCCTACTCCTCGAGTGACTTCGAAGAGGAGACGACCACAGCCAGTAATACCCTAAAAATAATAGAATATACTAAACAGAGTATAACCAATAATATGATAAAAAAATTTGGCATACATTTTTATGTTTAGAAACAGTTTTAATCAAGACGTGTAGAAATTTCTGCTTATCCTTGATATCTCTGGCGACAAAAGCAAAACTTTCAGCTGCAAAATTGTTGATGTACCAAGGCATGGAATCTGAGAGTAATGGAAGAACAGCTTCGAACACGATTGAAATATCTCTTTTCAGAAAGGTTCGTAAATATTTGAATAAATAAGCCAGACATATTAACGTCCATTCTAACTGTTCAGATTCTTTGGTATTTAATAAACTCAAAAGAGTTTCCAAAACTCGTGGGAAATATGGATAAAATTCATCTTGAAGATCTTTGGCCAATACGGCAATTAATCTAAAAAATACATATTGTAAAATATGTTGTCTTATCATTCAAAATAAAATAAAAAATACTTACTCCAAAAAGGGCTGGATATTGAGGATATTTTTAATTTTTAATTGTTCCAGAACCAACTCTATAATTTCTTCCTTCTTGAATACAAGCTGAGGCAGAGTAACAATATCATTGACTTTTTTTGAGAATACAACAAACTCTGTTGTCAAATTGAGAACTTTCCATTTTTGTAAGGTGTTATAAAAATATGTTTCATCCTTCTCTGGAGCGTCGGCATAGACATGGTCCAAATGGTAAAGAGCTCCCCTCCTTACATCGATATTACTAACACGCTCAGAAAACGGTGTGAACTAAAGAAAATATTACATAGTTAAATTTATTGTCGTTTCTGAATTTTATAAAAAAAAAATGTTGGTTTTTCATTTGAAAATTGAAAAAATGGAAAAAAGATTGACCGCTTCACATGTAAATTGAAAAATATAACTAAACCTTGAATCTGTTGGTAGATTTGTGTGCTTTGGATTTGTTCTTCATTTTTTATAATTGCAAGTTTCAGAGGATTACGCGGATTACAATGTGTTGTTGCACTCCATTGTCAAAAAGCACGTCCTTTCTGACAGCTGTCAATTTAGTGTTGCCATTACAATACATCAACAAGTGTTGGGCTGCCACTGCTAATAAAGTTACTTCAAGGTATAAATTAATATTGGTACGAATTTCATTGAAGTGATTTGTATATCTCTCTGAAGTGATTCTAAAATCAATATTGTTGAGTGAACGGGATTTTCAATTGATAGGTAAGAAGAGATATATATATGTGATATAAAATAATCTGCACCTTCACTATTCAAAGGCCCGCAATGTTCAGATAATTCACTTGTAGTTGTTGGTTCCATTAATATCGTCTAAATAAGTAGGAAATAATTGAAATATGCAAAATCCAAAGTGAGCATAATCAAATGCTAAATCCAAAGTGAGCGTTGTATGCCAAACAGAGAAAGCAATAATATTGTTATACTCAGTCTCTTCTATTGAGTAAATGTTAAACTATACATATATACATTCAACTCAAATTTGGTTATACCCAAACAAACTGTTATTTAGTTATTAAGCATTATATTTTAGTAATTTTATTTTATAATGTTATAAGATTGTTCTGTTAATATCCGAACCTGTTTTTTTCACTCTATTGGCCGAGGTTTGTTAAGTATGCAAATTACAAAGAATATTAATGATAATTTCCTTAACATTTGAACCCACTAAATGAAAAAAAAGACAATGGACATTTCAACGTATTATTTTATTGGTTATTTGAGAATAATTATTATGAAAAATAATTCACATAATATATAAAAATTGCATTTAAACAAAACATAATTAATATGATATAATACATGCTGGCACAATATACGAAAAATATATTTACATAATTCAAAAAAAATAATAATTGCAAAAAAAATTATTAATGTACATAAAATTAGTAGAAATAAACATTAAAAAATAACACTTAATTATAAATTAATCCTATCAATGATATTGATATACTAGAAATTATAACTTTCTTCGCAAGTTATTGAGCAATCGCACCTTTAATGATTTATAGTTATGGGTATATTTTCAGGTTCTCCTATCAATGTAGTTCTGTAAAAATAATAAAAAAAAATTGTGTATAAACAAATATGTGAGAGTACAAATGTGTCTTTTAATAAATTTAAAATGTATTAAAGGCAGTTTATTGGATGAGATGAATTAATTGAAGCATTGTTTATGGCAACCCTTTAATTCTTACTATAATTTAAAATCCATTAGAAGACACATTGTATGTAAAATTAAATATTCGTGCATTCACTGTGAGAAATTTTGTAGGTGTGATTATTTAGTTTTCAAGAGAAAAATGTAGTTTTTGAAAAGCCAACCACCCTGTAGTTAAAACCAAAGTACAAACAACTGCTTACGTCTGACCAAACTTGATTGATTTTGTATGAGATGGCAATTTGATGGGCACATGATTTATGAGTGAATGAGTTGTGACATTCTTCAATATTCCATTTTGTGGTAGACTTTCAGTTTTTACCAGTTCTTGTTTGCCATTTATATGTGTTTTAATAATATCGCCCGGGAGAGTAATATTATTGTGAGATAATGATTTTCCTACGGGCACTTTGGGAATACATATGGGTGTTGGTTGTGGTAGTTGAATATAATTTCCATAACGTTTATGAAAATTTGCATTTGGTTCATCATTTTCAAGTACATGAGAATCGAGTGTTTTATCGCCATTAATCATCTGTAAATTATTGCAATGATGGTTTTAACATGATACATAAATGAAGGGCTATGACTAATTTTTTTCTTATAAATCAAGTAAAATTAAAATTATTTACAACCATCCAAATATTCATAACTGATGCAATATTTATGATATTTATTCAATAATTTTTTTCATATGTATATTATTTTGAAATTATCTGATTCAAAATTGCTCCATACATAATTCGAAACAGGTGCACGCGTTTTTTAACATTCATCACAAGATTTTATTGCTAAATACTTATTTAATTTAAACTAAAATATATTAATAATGTAGCCAGATAGTTACTTATTAAAATAGTATAGTTTTTAACAATAACAGCTCTTTTAATGCGCGTTTTAATTTATTTAAATTATGGCATATGTGGCCGTCTTAAAGTAACTGATATTTTATGAATATTTTAGGGTGTGGTGGGTTAAAGGGTATTTTTTATATTAATTAAAAATACATAAAAATAGTGCGCTTGAGCTACTCTCTTGAAATCAGCTGTTTCTGTTGAATACTCAGTAGTAAATGTCGCGTTAATAATGTGTCTTTTAAATACTTTTTCAATTAAGCAATTATTTTTAATTTGTAATAGAATTTTTTTTCATTTTTTTCCGATACTCTAAAATATTCTCAGTTAGTTCAAGTTCATCCTGTATAAATAAATTTCGAGAAAATACACTCGAAAGAAGGTTTAGATTAAAAAAACGATCAAGGTTATTAAATGCACTGTGAAAAACTGTTCCCAAATTAATGAAGAATAGTAAAATAAATTCATCCAATTTTGAGGAAGAACGATCAAAGTACAATTATTTATTGCTTTGGAAAAATAAACATACTTTTATTGTTTTTAAAGTGATTTAAATGTATCTACACATAAAATATTTGAAACTTAAAATGGCTACTCTAATTTTTCTAGTCATAGTCCTTCGATTGTGAATTTGTATGTAGTATGAAATTTATGAGTTTGTAACAATGAACAATTCGAAATAATTTCAAAACATTCTTACAGATTCAGTCTTTGTCCTCAGATTAGATCTCGATAAAGTCTGCATTAGCTCAGACTGCAGTCTGCTGCCTACAGGTTCGTTATTCTTGATACCGTCCACTGCATCGTTGGAAAGAAATTCCAACTTGGACGGTTGCTTCCTGAAAGTGTTTGTTGGATATTCACCGATAACCACGGATATTTGAGGATTTGATCTCTTCACTTTCAATAAGTCAGTTTGTTGTTTCATGAAATATGTGGACGGAGGCCGAGGAGTGGGCGATGATGGATTTGCCATTTTGAATGATTCGATTGATTGCATCTCCACGGCATCCGATTTGGTTTTTATCAATTTAGGTTTGTTGGTTACTTTGATTATCGAAGATGTGTCATAATCCGGTGCTGGGGTTGAGGGTGGTTTCTCGGGTAACCCATCGAAACCTGTGTTGAGAATAATGTTACCATTTTGTGATGGTTTTTTAAATGGCGGCGGAGGAGGAGCCTTTGGTTTGATTGTCCCATTAACATTCATTTTATTACCTTCTGGCATCTGAAAAATAATAAAAAATATACTTAAGTTGAAGTCATTGAATTTTCTATATTAAGTCTAAGAGTAGGAATAAAAAAAACAATAGTAAATATTTTTCTTTCAATCATATAGTCTTGTATTATTTTTATGTGTAAAAGGTTTGCTTAAATTAACTGAGAATATTTTAAGGGGAAGTACGGCATCCCAAATATTTATATTATTATTTTGTTATATTTAACTACAAATATGAATTATGTAGTATTTAACAGACACAATACATACGTGAGAGTCACTAATGAGTACTTCACAGAAACAGCTATTTACACAAATTGGTGGCCCAAACAAACGCCTTCTAAAAAGTATTGCCCAAACTAGATTCCAAAAGCCCTATTAATATTTTAATATGTTTGATATATTTTTTCACTTATTCTTGCACCTGAAATATTCTCAGTTAATTCAAATCCACTATATATTATTATATAGTATATTTTTAACTATTAGACTATTTTAATTCTGTCCTATGCAGTTAGAAGTTAGATAACTGACGTGTATTATTTAACAGCGTAAAGGGACCCGCACACGTTCAGTTAAGGCACGGCCAAACAGAACACGAAATCCATTCGCCGCGAACTGTCAACGTGTAGAAATATATGAAATATATCCACTCGTTGATTTCGCATTCTGTTTGGTGAAGCCTTAAAACTGGCTGTTTTAACTAATAAATACAACTCAACAGTTTAATTCAAACTGACAGTAAAACTTATACCCGCCACACACGTTCAGTTTCGTCTGAAATTAACCATGAACGTATGTGGGGCATATAATAGTGGCGATGGACTTTTTATATTGTCAAGTTTAAAAACGCTCGATTTTTACTCTAATTTATTACTCTAATGTAAAAGTTTTGTTTAAAACCTACCGGTGGTGGTGGAGGAGGTTGTCCTGGTGGTTTGTAGTTCCTCTTAGGGGAAACCGACCCATTTGTGACGCCATTTTGTTTGGGAACATCTCCATTTTTAATAATCTTAGGCCCTTCCATGCCTTTACCATTTTCGATTTTCATTTTGGACATAATATCGCCATTTGTGATCTCGTTCACAATTTTAGTGGAAGTCGTCATGCCATTATAAGCGTTCAGCGGTCGATCCTAAAAACAGACATAATTATTAATTTGATTTATACTAAATCAATGACAAATGATAGAAAATCAACAAGAGTCTCTTTCCCCATTCGCAATGAGCATTTTCTCGTGTGAATTTAACACTTTTATTATGAGATAGTATGATGTTGCCATATTAGAACAATGCCTTCGATTACATAAACGCCACAAAAAACTTATATTGTTGCGAAAGGGCAATCTGATTATCGATTTAAAATTGCGGTAGAGAACTAATTTTCCAAGAATATTTTCTACTACACTCGACTATTTATTAGATTCAAGATACAATTATATTGTGATGCATTTTTCGATGCAGAAATGAAGATTTAACTTATCCCAAATCTATTTACCGTTAATATTTCATCTGAAACAATGAATGTGTCATGTGCCAAATGGCAAATATCGTGGGAAATGCTTTCGTATTATAAAATCTTTTCACACTTGAACCTCATTCATTGACGAAATGCTTTTCTTTAAAATCAAAAGCACTACAGCATCATTAGCTTCGGATTATAGAAATCATCATAGTTAAATTAGTGGGATGCAGCAGGTGCATAGTAGTGAAACTACTTTCTCCATACATTCTCCAGGTGTTAACACAGGTGACCAAGATCATAATAACTACTAATTGATTTGATGCTTATTGAGGTTTCGCAAACGAAGAAGAGTATTTTCAATATTTACTGTACAAATAATTTTATTTATTTTATGCATTATTTAGGTATTTGTGTCTGGTATGTATAATTATTTAACTACGATTACTTCATACATACGTTTTTTTAAAACATTCATCGCAAGATTTGATTATTTGATTCAAAGAAAAATATATTAACAATGTAGCCAGATAGTTATGTGTTAAATTTATCATAATTTTAAGTAGTTATTGATATAAAAAATATTTTTACAACCCATTTGTACTGGCGGCGTAAGCACAAATAATTTCTCAACTATGGTATTGATTTAAAATTTTATAAAAAAAACGCATAGAAATAAAGTAAAAATTATCCTCAGAGGACTATAATTTGATTTATATTATAATTTGATACACACTTTACTTTATATACTTTATTTTTCTTTTCTTTTCGTTTATTTTCTATCTTATTCTATATTTTGTAAATGTTGTAAATATGTACCTAATTTGTAGTTAGAATAAATAATTATGTAATTATATACCTTTATATAGAGATTTAGGTTCTCCGGTATTCTAGAGAACTGTTTTCTCTTATTTAATAAAATCTTAAAAAAAACGTTTATGAGAGAAGCATTGATTCATCATTATAATTATTATTTTTTTAATTATTTGACTATACAACTATGACAAACAAGCTGCTAATGTCATAAAAACGCTAATTCTATAAGATTCATATCTACATCAATATTTTTTTGCTATTTAATTATAATTACTAATATTCTTGTCATGGATCGTTTAATAATATATTATAATATTTCACGCTCTCCAACAACGACCTTAATGATACGTAATAAATTGCAATAATGAGATATTATACATTCATTGATGGACTTACAAACTGTACAATATTATCTCGAACAAAAAATCAACGGCAATACTATTGAAAATTACTTTTAAATTACCATAATATTAGTTTAAAGGCAACTGGCGTAGCAAATATTATCACAACACACGTTATATCGTAGGTGCAAGGTCGATATTAAAAATATTATTTATATACAAAACCTTGAAAAAAATATATATCGAATTGTTCACTAAACATTTACAGTTATTTTCCGCAACAAAACTACAAATCCGTAACGTGTCACAAAATACACATTTACTATTAAATAATTCAGTACAAAAAGTTTTGTTTTAATAGTTCGTTCATTTTCCTAGTATTACGAGTTGGAAAAAATACACCGGTGTTGTAATTATTTCATAATGATCACTTTGTAAAAAGCCGACACGAGGAAATAAAATGAATAAACGAATTCAATTATTATATTTATACTGAAATAACGAGCAGTGAAAGCATTTATATGAAGTAAACTATCCAGTTTGATTTCATATCAACATTGAGGAAAAATCAATCAATCATTCGTACCATAAGATATAAACTTTCTTGCAAAACTTGAATCGTATAATAAACAACCAATTTGTTTATATTATTTTTGAGACTTGCTGTTAATCAGGATGAATTAAAAATAAAACGCACGAAGATACCTCTTATATAAATATTGATTTAGTCGGATGAAAATGATAACTTAACAAGCATGCGAAAGATAAATTTAAAAAAAAATGAAGGTGACACTTTCGTTTTCGAAAAATCTATATGTATATTTATATTTCATAATGGGAAATTATTATCGAATTCTTTGAAGTGGAAAAAAAACAGGGAGGTTCGAAACGCTTCAAGAATCCCAAATGTTGCAATGGATTTAATTAAAATAAATGAGACAAAATGCATGGTATTTGATTTCAGGAAAACAATAATTATTATAAAGACAATAAAAATGCTGATGATGTCTTACGTAGAATTTGTAGACTTTTTTTAGTAGTTAAAAATACTCTTATAAATATTTATGAGTACTATTTGAGGAATTCCTCAAAAAAAATAATACCCATGTCCGTTTTTAAAATGACGTAATAAATTACACGATTTGCAAAATGCGAAAACTATTTTTAAATTCGACATCACAATCGATTTTAAATAAATAATAATTAATAAATTCTTGTAATTTAAATTCGGGTGACAATTATTTTATCTATTATTGAATGAACTAGAACAATTTCATAAAATATGCAGTCGTAATGATTTTGAATTGATGTTTGATTTTTAATATTGCATATACATACTATAATAATTTTTATATGAAACATAAACAAAAAATGTGGCTAGTTTTTCTGTGAATTTGAAGATCTACAGCTCACTGTTTAAGTTTACAGCAAATATCAAACTTTAGACACGCGCAAAAGAGTACCAACTTACGACAAACGGCTGTGATTGGTTATAAAATATGATAATATAGTATTACGGCATCGCTAATTATTATGGTTGGTAAGTAATCTTACCACTGAGCATGTATGAAGTTTATTATTTGGTCTACAAACATATGAAACAAAGATTGTTCTGTGACTGTGAAGGTTTGTTTATAAAACTATTCAAATTCAATTTAACAAAGCTGTTAAAAAAACTACATAGTTCAATTTCGGTTGAATATAGAATGACATCGTCTTATTAATATCAGCGGAATTTAATATTAATCCACTAATATGTGACTTCAAATGTGAAATCATTGATTTAAATTATTATAAAAATTAGTTACATTATATGATTAAATATTTTTAATAAAAACATGATGAAGTTTTAATTATTGTCCCAATCTGCGGTAATCTCGCTGAGCATTTATAAAATTTGAAATTTACTCTACAAATCACTACTACTATAATAAATTAGTTAACAAAAATAACAAAACTACACGTGAATGCACGCATTAACAATAAAACTAATACATTCAAGGTGATATTCGTTATCAACAAACATAGGCTAAGTGAATGCTCTAACTTGTTATAAAAATTGTATTATTTTATTTGAATAAAATATAAAAACATATCCTCCCCGGATACAAATATCATATTATTGGATAATTTTTATAGTTTTCTAAATTGTAAATTGAATATTTATACTTTACGTATTCTATATTCGATGATTTTTATTATAATTATGTGCATTGTTCTGCATATGGGGTCTGAACGATACCACCGATATATTAACAGGCCATACAACTGGATATTTAAATATCAAGATGGCGGACCGAGCATATGCGTTTGATAGAGACAACACTAATTGTGTCACTCAGATACATTGTATGGTAATATATCGGTCTGAAGGGGTTAGGTTAGGTTCGGTTTGATTTTTGTATTTAAAAAAATAATCCTTTCAGACCTGAAATATTATTAATGGATAAAAAAAATATGAGGCGCAAAATATAAAAAAAAAAGATTCTATGAAGAATGATATAATGTATCATTTGCATTATTCTGCATATGGGGTCTAAAGGATACCACCGATATATTAACAGGCCATACATCTGGATGTTTAAATATCAAGATGGCGGACCAAGCAGATGAGTTTGAGAGAAGCAACACTAATTGTGTCACTCAGATACATTGTATGGTAATATAAGGGGTTGGGTTAGGTTACGTTTGATTTTCGCATTTAAAAAAATAGCCCCTTCAGACCTGAAATATTATTATTTGATGACAAATATATGAGGCGCAAAATATAAAAAATATAAAAATAACCCGAAGAAGAATAATATATCATGTGCATTGTCTGCTTTAAATATTTTTGTTAATAATAAAGTAATATTTCGTAGTGCTCAAATACAGGTTAGAGCATCCATTTAGCCTACGTTTGGTTATCATATATATATATATATATATATTTATATATATATATATATATATATAATATATATATATATATATATTTATATATATATATATATATATATATATATATATATATATATATATATATATATATATATATATATATATATATATACTATATATATATATATAATATTTATAATATCCTCACTTCGTATGCCTGAACGATGACGAGCGGTTTCCATCTTTGCCCCATGGCTGAAGATAAATATATGATATATGAAGATAAAATAATGTTCCGAGCACAAATAGAGCTAGAAGCCGATGCAAAAAGATGATCTGCAATTTTCTAAGGCATCACGCATCGCCGACATCTTCGCACTGATGAATCCATAATGCACTCCAACAAACTGAATGATTGTTTCAATATAATTTATAATAAAATAGACTCTAAAACGCTTGCAAACACGTCTGTACTGCGCCGCGTTCGGAAAAACACTGAACCGCACATGGAAACGAACGCACATTAAAAACTATGCAATGTCGAAAAAACGAACACAATTTAATAAAGAAATTTAATTAAAAGACATTCGGCTTCCTCATTTGTGATATTTTTATGCATACATGTATGAAAAATTTATATAACCGATATACACAACCGAGTTTAATCAAAAACTATTTTCTTCTGTGTTCTACATATTATTTGTATGAACGGTTATGATTGGGAATACTAATATTAATAAAATCCCCATCGGTCGTCTTGATCCAGGCTTACTCTGATTTCCTGTATTATTAAGTCGGTGACCTAGTAATAGTTAGGATTTTCATGTTAACTTTACCAGCGTAATAGTTCAGGGAATAAGACGCATGGCTACAAATACTGTGGTCATGGGTTTAAATCCCACTCAATTAAAAAAACAAGAATTAATTTGATCGGCAATAATATTATTATTAAAATCCCAATCGATCGTCTTGATCCAGGTTTACTCTGATGTCCTGTATTGTAAGGTAAATACTGATTATTAAGTCGGAGACCTGTGTAACTAGTAATAGTTAAGATCACTGACAGACAATTAATTAACACGTTGTTGTGTTTAAAAAAAAACAAAATTACTTAGAATCGTTAAATGTAAAAATGCATACTTTTATTGGTTAGATTATTAAACTTAAATTAAACTTAGATTATTAAATCGGACAATGTCACTCTCTCGATGATATTTAATTAACTTTGAAGAGTTTTGTTTCTGTATTAATATATCAAAATAAAAATATTTATTTAATGTGCGTATTCTCTGATTTATCGTCATTTTGTTTTGTCGGCTATACTTTTGATCGTGATAAAATTATATCAGATACGATAATCAATTTGCAAATAGCTTGATAATATAATTCCCCGAATATTACTTATATTCAATAGGTATATGTACAGTAATTAGTTCTATAAGTTAAGTAATGATTTAGATAATCGACTTAACCGCATTTTTACTCGTTTGCCTTTAGGTTATACCACTTTCTAAAATAACCACAATAAAAATACAGGTTTAAATTAAACTCACGTGCGAAAAATCTACACATTCATTTTGCATTCATACACGAAAAATCAAACAATCAGTTGTTTACAGTAAATTTAAAATGGTCTTTATTGGTCACACACAATATTATTTAGTAAAATCTACATATCTATATTAAATACATTATCTATAATAGACGAATATCATCCCCGATATATCGATTTTTTTAAACTTTTCTTCTATAAATTAAATAATGAATGATTTACGTATACTTACGAAATAATGTAGTGAAAAGAGTGTGTTTTAGAGTAATTACTCTTGTATCTTTCATGTTTTTAGACTAATCAAGTCAATTTTATGACATTCCCAGAAGCGGGGTAACTTATTAATTTTATATAATATTATGTTTCCTCTATAAACATAAGAAACAAAGTTAATTTATACATTTTTTTAGATTACAAACCGCGCATTCGCGCATTCAACTTAAATATAACATGACCAAATTTTTTTTAAAAAGCCAATATTACCATCACCTTTTTATTTTAAACACTTTATTGAATAGGTGTATATTTTAATCAATATCTCGTTTATTTTAGCATATATTTTCCACTTGTTTTACTCTGTGTTACTGTAATAAATAATGTTATCGCATCGAATAGTTTTGGTTGAACGAATGACCTGATAAATAATATTATTACAAATAAGAATACCGTGAAAATCCCAACATTATATCTTATACCATAATACAAATCAACGGTTGTTATGATATTCTCAAAGATATCGCCGTTATTTTGATTAATAATGTGCGAAAGACGATCGGAAATACGATATGTATTCAATTGATAAATTTATTAAAGTAAAAATACCAAATAAATAAAAAAGACCAGTAAAACACGTAGAAGAGGTCACAAAAATTATTGAATATTTTCATATTATTTGGATAATTTTAATACTGGGATTTTTACAGTTATTTTCATCCGATTCCAAGTTTATGAAAAAAATTAGTCCGTAAAAGGGGTTCCTTATTTTAGATATAGTTTTAAGTTATTCTATTATATACCATGTTTAATATTATTGATTTATTTAAATGATTCGTTAAAAATGAGTTTTTTGTATTATATATTGGAATTGGTAGATAATATTAATGTAATTTATAATGGATTTACTACAAACAGTAAAATAATAATGATAATACTAGTCGCTGTTCAATTGTTTTATATCCATAAATATAATAATATTATATTATGTCATGAAAAAAATATTCACGTACAATTCTATAAAAAATATTAAACAATATGTATAGTTAAAATAAAGGATATTAAAATTGCCGTTGAATGTTACAAAATGTACCTAACATTTACGACCTATTAATATTTTGTTCATCAAATGAGAAAGAATGTTTTTATGATGTGTCTTTATCTGTTAAATCGTCGTTATTATGACTAATGGAGATGTTTTTCAGTCAAAAATACGTTTCAATTGCTAAAGTATAGTAAGAAAAAATAATATCGAAATAGAAGACTCACGCAAACTTTCTTATTTAATTGTATTATAATTTCGACGGATGTTTAATGACCTGTTAAATTATTTCGATAATGCAATGTTTATTGCGAAACACAATAAATTGCACAACTGAAACTTGCCGCTCTACATTTTTCATCGGTTTCACACAAAACGCACAAATAATATTACGAAACTGTTCACATCCCGTGGGAAATTTAATTTTGATTAACACGTAAAATATTTCATACTAAATATGTATATAATGATAAAAATCAACAACATTTAGAGCAAAAGGAAACGGATATTTTTATGCATGTTGATACACGAACAATCATAATTACAGATTTTTTATCTTTTCTAAATGAATATGACATAAACTTTGTTGGAATCGAGTTCAACTTGAATTTGAAAATGTTATTTAACTGGTATAATTGCTCAGGGGATATACAAATGGTTAAAAGCATTTTGGTCATGGGTTCCAATCCTACTTGAATTGAAAATAACTAAAAATAATAATTTAAGGTAATTGTGTCTGCAAGATAAGTATAATATTAATAAATTCCTGGCCGATAATCCAGGATGACTCTGATTTCCTGGTTTATAAGGTGCATACCCTGTAGATAACTCTGTTTATCTTCAAGCTTGACAGATAATTAACAAGTTTAATTAATACAAATACACCAAACAATAAATGTTTTATTTTACCATCTTTAAAAAAATTTATATAACATATTTTAAATCCTGATTTATGTTTAAAATGAACGTGTATATTATTGAAATAATTTATTCCAAAATATTATAATGCCGCCAACTCTCAATTCCATATTGATCAGTATGAAAATCTTTCACCTCCCACACAAATGCAAATAATTACATATTTGACTGTATAATTTATTACAGCTCCATAATATTGATAGTATGATGTCAATAATATATTAACTTAGGTCAGTTAAATTATTTCTTTCATGTTGAAAAATATATTCACTAACCTTGGTGATCATAGAAGTGGGCTTCAGATTAATTTCTTCATTTAGCTTCTTGAAGGTGCACATATTGTCAGGTTTGTTTTGAATATCTTCAACCACATTCTTGTTGAACATCTTCTTGTGAGCCTTTTTGAACTCATCCATCAAAGCATCATGTTTCTGCTTTTTCTCATCGTCGACACCCTTCACGATTGGTCTGCTTTTTATCGTCTCCTCGATTTGACTAGCGTCAAAGTTTGTCTTTTTAAGACGCTAAAAACAACACAAGTTATATTAATACATTTCCTACACACCAGCAAAGTTAAACGTTAGTTAACACGTGTCTTTAGAAAATGTATAAAGTGTGTGAAATATCCATATATAAATATCAATAACAATTTATCCCTATTTCCTCTCATGCGATGAATGAATATAAATTATATAATAATAAATATAATAGTGAATAATTTGTGTAAATATTTATGAACACATGCTCGTCTCGTGAACTTATGTAGAATTCCGGAGTGGATTGACAAACAAAATGTATCAAATTGCAACTTTACAAACTTACTACAATTTATTATTACTTGAACTCTCTTCCTGTAAGTATAAATTTCATTATAATTGTAAATCGTTGGTGGTAATCTAGTATTACGTATGTTTTGAACCGAAGATTCATCTGTCATAATTATTTGGGAATGTTATTTGTCTTTAAATGTGTGGATTTTGTATTACAATCAATTAATTATTAGAAAATTCATTATTCTGATTTCATATTTTGTATTGAATCATATTATTGATTAATTACCTCGGCTCTCTTCTGAAACTCTTGTGATATGGCATTAGAGAGACTACATGTGTTTGTGCTGGTTGGTGTTAGGCTTACAATACTACAAATTGGTGCAGGCACTGTTTTTAGGCAAGGAGGTTTGATGATCTCTTCAACTTGCTGACAGTCAATATTAGTTACATTTTCCACCTCTTCTCCTTTAACCTCGATCTCACTCCTGTGAACATCAACCACAACGGTCTTCCTATCGGCAACAACAACTTCACTGCTATTACAACTGCTAGACACATTGGAGCTGGAATTGCTTGAATAATCATCTCTGTCATGGACGGTCGACACTACATAGTTACTCTGAATAGTAGTTCCCTTCTCTGATAAGTTAATTATTGTCTTGTTCTGCATTATTCCTTTATCCACAGGCAACGTAGAACTTTGACTTTTAGGTTTCACAGTAGAATAATCGCTGAAGTCATAGGAGTTCTTGCACTCTTCCTCCTTTATGGAATTTTCCCGTTCCCATTCAAAGCTTCTACTGTCCCAAGTTTTGCGTCTGTATCTTCCATTGTCTAATTGACTTAACCTGGAATATAGAATGAATACTTGTGTTATTTGATTGTTATACATTTTAAACATAAAAATATATAAATTTGCACAGAGGTCGAATTAATTTTAAGATAGTACCTTTCCATTCATTGTTACATTTTGTTATTTTAAATCAAATATAGGAATTTTATAATAAATTAGCGTACCTATCTTCCAAGTCCAGTGTTTCTTCTTTGACAATGGACAATCTTTTGTGATCAGCACTGGAAGGACTCTGATCTCCTGTCGCACTGGAAGCTGAACTATTGTAGCCGCTTGACTCTCCGGGGAACAAATCCAAGCCGGCCCCAGTTCTCACCCACAAATCCAACCTCCTCGATTGTTTCATTATAGAAACAGCCTGAAATAAGTTATAATGAGTATCAATGGTTATTATAATTTCATTTTTTATTTATGAAAAACTCACTTCACTGAATTGAATATCCCTGAAGTCTATTCCATTGCACTGTATTATCTGATCACCTTGTCTGAGACCTGATTCTCTCGCAATCCCATTTTCCTTAGTAAATTGCACATAAATTCCCGGCTTCCAATCTGGCCCTTTGCATATTCTAAAATAAAATAAGTATATACAATACAATTTCTGTACAAAGATGGCGGTGTATTGCCCATTATAATACTTTTTTTGTATTTATAATATCAACCACAAAAAATACTTACCCGCAACCTAGTTTGGATCTCGATGGCACCAGAACCGTGAGTCGAACTTCTTTAACCTTTTCCTCTTTGGAAAGTATTGGGGATGACCTTTGCAGTATTTCAGAATATATTGATTCAGGCACCATCCTCCAAGTTAAAGGATCACTTGGTTTCCTAAAGAAAAAAAGCGATTAAAAATATTTTCAGGCAATTTAATGCCTATATTTAAAAAACATGCACTCACTCTTTCACTGGAATCATGCCGACATCTGAAAAAAACAATTATTAAGTCTATTAAAAAATATTTTTGTTGTGTTGTGTGTTGGAAGAAGCATTTTTACATAATAAAGTACCAAAACAATTTCGTTCGATATTAGCATATAACTAATCCCGTCTGCTCACAAAGCATAAAATTAAGAAACATATGACTCAATATTGAATGAGTTTACGAACAAAAATATTCCCAGAGCTTTGTTATTTGTTGAAAATTGTGCAGTTTCCACCGCATTTGTATTGAAAATAGGTCTTTTTTTAAATGTGAACTGTATCTTTATTGTTTTAATTTAAAGCTAATGAACCAATGATAAGCTTTTGTATAATATTATATTATATTGTTTGTTTATTTTGTATTTTTGATCAACACATTGGCACCGACTATACTGTGTAGTTGACGCATGGCCGACCAACTGTGCGAATTCGTTCACCTTGGCTTCAAGTTTGGTTAATACATTGCACCAAATCAGGAACCTTAAATTTCTATTAAAAATATAATTCCAATCTCCATAAGTTTCGGATGTATATAGAAAAAAAAATGTTTATATACATGTATTTTCATCGCGATGATGCAAAAATGTTGCAATCATTGTTGTCGTTTATGGTAACTCGTGCCGTAATAATTCCGAATTTGTTCCAAGCCATAAAATAATTTATTATTACAGGAAAAAAAATAATAATTTGTTGAATACTCACGTCTCACTTTAAGATTTATATAGTTTAAACTTGCTATGAGGGCAATCATTTCCTTGTGTAGAACATCATTCACCCGATATCCGTTCACCCTGATCACTTGATCGCCAATCTGTAAACAAATATTATAAAATGAGTATAAAACATAATTAAATTAAAAATTTATTTTAAACTTAAGGAGATGACATATATATTGGATGTAAAAATCATTCATGATGTACAAATCTTTACGAATATAATTACAACAGTAGTATATTAATAAAGTTTTAAGAATTATTTTCCCCATTGTTCATAACCAGAAATTTCAAAATATTTGTTCTTATAATACTA